>SNQJ01S0011277.1:22508-58582 GCA_010110895.2 Picea sitchensis | reverse complement strand
TTATATTAGTAATGTTATTTTATTTATGTCGGCTTTAGGCCATTAGTTGTAATTATACCTCCTAGTCTCCTATATATACCAAGGAGATATTTTCATTTTGAATCATCTTGTACTTGAACATTTAAGTGGGGTAAAAGAAGGTTTCCCCCTCAAAGAGGCTTATTATCTGAAATTATCTCTTTTTCAAGGCGTTGAGTACTTTTTCTGAGGTTTTTCTATGCTATATTGGTATTTGGTTCTTAACAAATTATGTACCTTGCTCCTGCACACTTTCCTGGTGGGTTTATAGGTCCCACGAAATCAATGGCCCACTTCTAAAATGCTTGTAAGGTCAGTTGTGGTGCTAATGGCATTTCATCCCTTCAGGAAGGATTTTCAACTCTTTGGCATACATCGCAGGCTCTGGAATAGTCTTTAGCATCTCTGTGTAAGGTAGGCCACCAAAGGCTAGCTCTCAGAACCTTCTACGTAGTTACTTTCCTTGCGTAATGTCCTCCTGCGATGTCTTCATGAGATTCTACGAGGATCAATGGTCGCTCTGCCTCCATAATGTACCTTCTCAATATCTCATCAGGTCCCATTTTGTATATTTGTTCAGCTATAAGAGAAAAGTATGCAGCGTGCACTACTAGTTGTTTCTTCTAGGGAATCGTATATTCACTAGGTACCATTCCTGTTGACAGGAAATGGACTATTTATGTGAAGTGGTCATCAATATTTCTAATGGATGGAAGTTGTGCATCCGGAAGTGCATCCTCCAAACTGGTCAGCTCTTCGCCATGTTCCAAACTTGACAAATGGTCAGGGCCTTTGTTCATTCTTCCTGGCTTTACTATGATCTCAAAGTCATATTCCTGAAATAGAAAAAGCGATCTACATATTCTCCCCCCCAACACTGGCTTGTTGACTAGGCATTTTAGCACAAAGTGATCAGTAAACATTTTAAAGTGCCCTCCCAACAAGTAGTGGAAGAATTTTTGTAGTGCATACACCATGGCTAACCCTTCTCGCTCAGTGGTGGTGTATTTGACCTCTGCAGTTGATAGCTTCCTGCTAGAAAAAGATAATGGATGATCAATATCTCCTTCAACAAGTTGTTCTAACACTGCTCCTAAGGCAATGGAAGATGCATCAACATGTACATGAAACTCCTTTGTCCAATCCGGGAAAACTATAATGGGTGTAGTGACCATCTTCTATTTCAGTGTGTCAAAGCTTTGTTGGCATTCTTCTGTCCAGCTGAACTGAAAATCTTTATTCAAAAGCTTCTCCATGGGTGATGTAATATGGGAATATCCTTTAATGAAATTCCTATAATATCCTGTGTGTCCCAGAGAAGTGCACAACTGTTTGACTGAAGTAGGAGGTGGTTGATCAACTATAATGGAAATTTTAGATGGATCAACCAACAATCCCTGCTTGCATACAATATGGCCTAACAACACTCCAAATGGTGAGAAGAAGATGCACTTCTTCAGGTTCAAGGCAATTTGACACTGCCTTCATTTATCCAACATTAGCCTTATACATTCAATATGATTCTTCAGTAAACTAAAAATAGTCCAATCATCAAAATATGCTTCTAGAAATTTATGCAAAAACTCCTTGAATGGTTTGACCACCACCCTAGAAAATATGGCTAGGGAATTCTTCAATCCAAATGGCATCACTGTATATTGGTAGGATCCCCATTCTTTTACAAATTTGTTCCTATGACAATCTTCCTTGGCAATCCGGATCTGATGGTATCCTGAAAATCCATCTGTAAAAGAATATACTTTCTAGCCTCCCACATTATCTAACACTTCATAAGTGAATGGTATAGGGAAGGGGTCATGCAAACAAGCATAATTCAGCTTCCTGATATCTACACATATCCTGATCTCTCATGTATTCTTGCCTTTCGCCACCATAGGGTAATCCATTCTGACTCTTCGAAAGGTTCTATAATCCCTGCTTCCAACATTCTATCGTGCTCAATCTTCACTTTCTCCTTATATTTAGGGTTCAATCTGTAAGGTCTCTATTTGACTGGTCTTGCATCTGAATTTAAAGGAATCCTCATTTCTCCCATAGGACCTTTAATTCCCTTCATATCAATGAACTTGGTTGGAAAAAATTCCTGATATTCATGTGGTAACTCTGTAATTTTGTCAATGGTATCAACATCCCAATAATCTCTGACATTAGCAAGCTTCGGGGTCTATTCTATTCCAATATTGACCTTCTTAATCTTGATTGATTGTCCAATGAATGGTAACTCAACTCCTGGTCCTTCCACATCTCTTTGGCCATTTGTTTCTGTAATGTTCCCCTTTCTTGGATCATCATCTTCATCAGCATTAATGTTGTAACAACCTTGACATTTTTGTAGAGGTGCAGTCCATTTTTCCTCATCTTGCTCCAAAGGGAGGCTAGAGGCCTCCTCAAATACTTTCTATCTGAAAATCTATAGTTCTTGATCCATTGAAGGATATTGACTTTCAAATAAGAAGGTGGTTACAAAATTCTGATTCATACCTTTCCAATCTGTAGTGATGAGGCACAACTCTGCTTGAAGGTACCAGTTGATAGGTGTCGTGTCCAGTGTGTTGATGAATTTGTGTACCCACTATTCTTGAGGAATGTTTCTCCAGGCTTCTTCATAGCTTTGCACATGGTCCGTTGGGCAGATTTGACCTATGTACTAAACTTTGTAGCCTTCCACTTGTGATGAGAATCACATTGTCATCAAGGTATGACATTGTACCTAGTCTACAATGTTGTTTTTTTGTGTCCCCCACCATCTTGTTGGGGTTTCTTTCAGGGCCACATCCATCGCCAACAATATTTTTTTCATTGGTACACTTTCTTCAAAGTCCGATAAGAAGGTTTCTAAAGGATTTAAACCATCAAAGGTGGGTAAGTGACTTACTGTTGTGTTGATCCAGTGAACTTCTCTGGTTAATCTAGCACATCTTCTTGTAGATACTTCATACATCTTATTCTACTAGTTCTCCTATGTTTTTTCTGAGTCTAATGAACATGTGATATCACTTCGCCAGCTTAGGTTTCCATTGGCCATAGGATTAATGTAATCATGTTGTCTGGCTATTAATTTGTATATATTTTCTAGTTCATATGCACAGTCTTCTTCTTTGATGGGCTCTGTGTATCGTTGAAATTCATCTAGATCTAACGGTGCAATGACCCTAATGCCATATTTTTCAAATGTCATATGTATTTTCTTTAAATCAACCACAGTGGAATTATTTAAAGCCCAATCAATTCCTAACAATGAAGGGTACGGGAAACTGTCATCAACTATCTCAATTACTAGAAAATCTGTAAATGTTTTTACTCCATCGATGTCCATAGGGACATGTTCTAGTCTGCGAAAGGGGCTTACCACCTGTTGATTAGTCATCCTGAGCCTGTTAGGGGAATAGATCAACCTAGGTTTTCCCATGAGTTCCCAAGTTTGCTTCATCATGACATTGACCTCCGACCCTAAGTCGAGGACCACATAGTCTATATCATATTTTCCTATTTGAGCATTCAAGTGTAATTCCTTATTTTTCCTTCTCTTATTAGTGATTTGGTGTACTTACCTATTCAGTAAGGGGTCAGTCTTTCCTAGCTCATACTATTTGATTAAATTTTGTAGTTCTTGTACAACGCTTTCATCCTGAATCAACTTAATACAAGTATATAGAAATTCCATGAGCTTGCTTACCTCTTTTCCTTATTTTGGTGAAGCAAACTGATCAAATTCCATATGCATTCCATATTCTCTTACTTCTAGTCTTGTCTTTGATGAGGAACCCTGGTCTCCTCTGAATTCTTTTCATGCTTCCTCAAATATTTGTCTTTCTTTATTTGCATCAAAGGTTTGGGTCTTCTCTGCATCTTTCCTAATTCCTGAATCTTCTGTAGTCTTCCCTTGGGTCATTCTTTCATCTCCTATAATAGTGCCTCCTCTAGTAATAAAAACAACTCTAGGATATTCTCTGCGAGGTTAAGATTTGATCAATTTTATTTGTGGGTTCTACTGAGGTCCTTGTTTCTCCTGAGTTTAGCCAGAAATTTTCGACATTCCTCGATAACATGTTCGAAAGAGTTGTAGTAGCTACAAGTGGTACAAGGGTTCTAACAGTCCCTTGCCAAGTGTCCTAGATGTGTGCAGTTATAACAGATTATTTTTCCTAGGCCTTGAACCATTCCTCGTCCTCGTCCTCTTCCTTTGAATCCACCGCAAGGATTGAAGTTTTGTGTCCAAGGGGAGTTATATTGCGTAGTGTTTCCTTCTTATTATACTTCACCTTGAATCTTGTATATATCTCTTGACCTTTCATGCATGAGATCATAAGCCCTACAATCCATATCATCATGTCCCATGGACTTATAGAACATGCAATACAAATTTTTGGGTGTCTAAACATATTTTTTCATGTAATATCACTCACGAGTATGATGTCTATTTCGGCATACCTGGCACCAGGGTAAGGTGACTTTATTCAAAGGTCTCGGAGCTCCAGAGGCCAATTATTCATGGAATAGGGGACATTGTTCCTTGTCATGGCCCTCTCATCTACATATGACACACCAGATGTCTTCTCTTTTATATTTTCCCTTGTCTTTCTTCATATCTTTGACCTGCAAAGACAAACTAGTTAGCTGACTCAAAATCTGACTCATACCTGAGCTGGATTCTCCCATAGGGACTGATTCTAACTTCATGGCGATCTCTAGTTCCTCATCTTGTGAAGTAATCTTTTTCTACATCATAGGAACTCTGATGTGTGGTAATATGGCATCAATTAACCATTCCTTGTTCTGCTCATATGGGATCTAAAAATTCAATCGACCTATTAAGGTCTTGAACCTCTAATCGAACTCCCAAATAGGTTCAACTACCTTCTGCTTGATCTCTTTCATCTTTGTAATACATTGTGACTCTAATTTGGGTTTCTTGAACTCTGCAATCAATGCATTCTTGATCTCATTCAACGGATTAGGCTGTGCAAGTTCTTGGACAAGCTTTATGTACTAGTGCAGTGCGCGGTCCCTTAGGGTAGTGCTAAACTAGGTTCTTTTGATAGCTTCGTTGGTGAAATTTTTAATATTACATACAGCTTCACATAGGAACCAGTGTTGATCAGGATCTTCAGATCCATCTCCCCTAAATATAGGGAGTCTCAGATCATCTTCCATAGATCTTCCTAGGTTTCCTATCTGAGTATGTCGTGGACTACTAGTAATAGTACTCTAAACGGTCTGGTAAATTTGATTGCTTTGATTTCTTAATGTTGTTGAACCATCAAGAGTATTAATAGTACTTACTTCAATATTATGCACAGTTCTTGAGGTTTCTGGCTCATCCCGATGAAGTTCTTCAGCTTCCTCTTCCTCTCCCCTAGCAGGTTCTGTATGATCTTTGTCCATCAGGTCTTCCTCTTCTCCACTATAGAAACCCATGTCTCTGTAGTTCTTCTTGAACAAGTTCGCAAATGAACTTTTATAAACACTCTCCCACTATGTGTATGTCCAGCCTCTGTGTTGTTGTCACTGTCTGGATTCCTAAACATCAGCTTCTCCAAATCTGATCAATATACTATATCTTTAGGATGTTCTTTTCATGCAATAGCATATTGATTCTCAACTTCAAAAAATGTAAACATTTTCCTCTGGCTCCCTTGAAAAAATATCTCTTGGCCTAGTTGTATGACTCTACTCTGTCAACAACAAACTCGGTGATGTAGCCCCCAATGGTGCTATCAAACCAGTGATCCACTACTCTCGACACAGCTTTATCAAATCTCTTGACCTTCTTGATCAACGTCGATTTCCAAACTACAGGACGTCTAGATATGACTTCAAACTGGGTATCTGCCAGCCTGGCTAACCACTCATATAGTTCCTGATGGATTCCTCCAAAGAATATCTCATGTGTATCAGTAAAAATATGTCTCTCCAATCAATCCTCTATACTAATATTAGGGTTCTTGTTCTGGGCTTTAGCGAAGTCCTTTTCTTAATCCTCTATCCACTTTTGAATCTCTGTCTTTGATGGGAACCACCTTGACATTCCCTCAAGAATATTCTTGTCCCGACAATGGAACCATTTTTGGCACAAGGGAAAACCCAGGTTTCTACTCCAAGAGCACACCAATAAGCCCTAACTATTGGCCCTTTCAGCTACACCTGTGAAGAAGATGAAGTCTCACCCGAAGCAACTATGGGGGGGTTGCGGGACAAAGATGTCTACAACTAAGGGAAATATAAAGTGGATCCAATACTAGAACAATACAACATTCATATGTCACTTATCATCTTAGATCTATTCTAACCATCTATTGATCAGATCTAACATTGTAATGCAATCACGGTATATAAATTGGTGTATAACGGTATATCAATTGATCAGATCTAATATGCTCTTCTTCTATCATGCTGATCACAATGCTTGATTTCTTCCTACTCTTCCATGAGATCATGGGTGACCCCATACTGAAAAAACATCATAAAGTGTTATTTCTATCAGAGACACTTCTAGCCCAATCTAAATCGGTATAACCACTCAGTTTGGAGTCATGATCTCCATTATAACCGAGACCACAATCTAATGTACCCTTAAGGTACCTCATCGCATGTTTTGTAGGAACTAGTTGAACACGTCTAGGATATACATATATCTAGCCTGTTGTTTGTTAGATACATCAATGATCTAATGAAATGTCTGTACAATGTAGCATCAATCAATTCTCACGAAGTGTCAACCAGGAGATTCAACTGTGTTTCCATGGGTGTATTCATGGATTTGCACTCCAACATATCAAATTTATTCAGTGTTTCAACTGCATACTTCCCTCGGTTAAGGAATATCTTCTTTGGGCTCTGCTAGACCTCAAGACCTAAGAAATAGTGCATTAGGACAAGGTATTTCATCTCAAATTATGAAGCGAGCTTCTTCTTAGAATCATTGATGAGATTTTATTCTCCAGTTAATAATAAGTCATCCACATACATAAACAATATAACATGCTCATCATTTATAACCTTTAAGTATAGGTTATTATCAACTTAACTCTTGGTAAATCCCAAGCTCATCAGGAAACTATCAATCCTTCCATACCAAGCTCTAGGATCTTTCTTCAATCCGTAAAAATCCTTCTTCAAATTGCAGACATGAGTCTTCCTCTCTTCAACTTCAAACCCTTCAGGTTGTTCTATATACACTTATTCTTCAATAACACTATTCAAGAAGGATGTTTTCACATCCATCTGGTGTAAATTCCACTTCATCTTAGCTTCAAGAGATATGATGGTTCTGATTGAAGTGTATCTAGCTACAGAAGAAAACATCTCTTCATAGTCAATGCCTTCCTTTTGAGAAAATCCATGAGCAACAAACCTTTCTTTATATTTCTCAATACTTCCATTAAGATCATGTTTTATTTTGAAAATCCATTTGGAAGATACCACATCCTTGGTCTTCGTTCTGGGAACTATTTCCCATACATCATTCTTTATAATGGATTGGTATTCTTTTGTCATGGCATATTCCCATTCTTTCTTATGAATGGCTTCTTCAAATCAAGTAGGATCCTTCTCTAAGATATCACACATCAAATCCATATAACTAGAGAATGGCTTGGGTTTCTTGACTTGTCTCATGGTTCCTTCAAGGGCACCATATTTCTCTCTATCTTGAATAAGTTCCCTAGCCCATGATTTCTTTGTCTTGTGGGAGATCATCATATGGGGAGGTTCTTGATATTATATTATGTCATTATCTTCTATAATATCCTCATCAAGGTATGTTATGTCTTCCCTCACTGGTTCTATAACTCTGGGAGCCACAGGTTTTTCTTCATATACTTCTTCAAGATGGCATCTTCTTGATTTCTTGAGTGTTGCATCTTCATCAAAGGTTACATCCCTTCTAATCTCAATATGATGGTAACCTGGTATATACACTATGAAGGCCTTGGAAACCTCACAGTATCCAACAAATATTCCCTTATTTCCTATAGGGTCAATCTTGGTTCTCTTCTCTTTCAGAATATGTACAAATACTGGACAACCGAATATTTTGATATGGCTTACTTCTAGCTTATTTCTGGAGAACATATCTCCAGGGGTATTGAACCCAAATGCACTTTGGGACAATTTGTTTTGTACATATCCTATTGTTTTTATTGCTTCTCCCATAAGTGCATTGGAATATCTTGATCATGGATCGTAGTCTTCACTGCTTCCATTATAGTTATGTTCTTTCTTTCTGCCACACCATTTTGTTGAGGATTGTAGGGAGTGTTGATGTCCCTCTTGATCTCAACATCTTTGAAAACGCTTGAAAACTCTTTTCAGGTGTATTCTCCTCCATTATCTAACCTAAGTATCTTGATATTTCTTTTAGAGAGATTATATATCAAGGCTTTGAATTCCTTGAATTTACTGAACACTTCATCTTTTGATTTCAAAAAGTAAACCTAGGTTTTGTGAGAATAGTCATCAATAAAAGAGACACATAGTATACATACCCACTGATGGAGGTTGATGGCATTGGGCTGCACATATCTGAGTGAATGTGATCTAGGATTCCTTCTTCTTTACTATCTCTCTTCCAGAAAGGGTTCTTGATGTTCTTTCCTTGTGCACATCCATTGCACACACCTTCATGGTCAACCTTGAATTCTGGTAGACTTGTGACTACCTTGCTTACATATGGTAATGCCTTGTAGTTGATGTGAGCTAGTATTATATGCCAAAGTTCACATGGATTCTCAATGGAATGGTTTAAGCTTGCTTATGAGTGACCCTTTAGCTTATACAAGCCACCTTCTTTTTTTCCAATAACAATTGCTTCTTCCATGGTTTTTCCTTTGGGCCACATAAGGACTTCTCCATCTATGAAGGAAATTTTGAAGCCTTTCTTCTCTATAGTTGAGTTAGAAAGTAATTTATTTGTTAAACCTAGAACATATAGTGCATCATTCACCTTCATTGGGGTCCCTGAATCAAGTTTGTAATTTGATTCTCCTACTCCTTTGATAGGGTATTGATAATAATCTCCAAGTGTAACTTTTTGTGGAAAATTATTTTCAGTGAGACAACAGAGAATGTCTCTTTGACCTTTCATGTGCTTGGAAGCACCACTTTATATGAGCCAAGTTTCCTCACCAGGTGACACTGATCCCGAGAGGGAAGATATTAAGACATAATCTTCAATATCTTCTTTTATCATCTTTGTGGGTGGCTTGATCCAAATTTTATGAGTAGAATGAAATGAATACAGATTATTACAAGTGTTAGAAGTTGTCTTAGGTTGATGGATAGTTGGTATTTATTGTTGGTTTCCATTGATGTCAACTATTGGAGAGTGATATTGTAGATTTATGTCAACCCTTGGAGAAATTCCTGTAGAAAATTCTGGTAGCACAAAGGTTGGGTAATGGACCCAAGTTTTTTTCATGTATAATGGTATGATTTTTAATATATTTTAAGGTAATACTATTATATATGGGTATTAAATTCCATTCCATTTCCAGTGGTATGTGGAACGTGACATAACTCCTCATGGTTAAAGAGTTATGGCCATGAGAAGTTGGAGAACCCGGGTTTGGGTAATGGACCCAAGTTATTTTGATGGATAATGGTATTTGTTTTGATATATTTTGAAGTTAATAATATTCTATATGGATAGTGCATGTCATTCCATTTCTGTTGGTATGTGGAACATCACATAGCTCCTCACAGTTTGAGAGTTATGGCCTTACGAAGTTGGAGGACCCTCATATATTGGCTTGAAGCCCCAAAAGGTCAAAGAAGTCAAAGAGATTGCAAAGAAGAAATTATTATTTAAATAATAAAGTGATAAAGTAAAGAAGGATTATTTAAATAATAAAGTGAAGTGACAAAATCAAAGTATATTATTTAAATGATAAAGTGAGGTGACAAAGTCAAGGAGGAATATTTAAATGATAAAGTAATGGAGAACTTTCTAATTATGGAAAGTGGTTAACCCTAAAAATGAGGAAAATGGGTTAAGTAACCTATAAATGGGTTAAGTGACCTAGAAATAGGTTAAGGGACCTACAAATGGGTTAATTGACCTAGAAATAGGTTAAGTGACCTAGAAATGGGTTAAGTGACCTAGAAATCGGTTAAGTGGCGTAGAAGATGGAGAGTATAAACAAGATTCAAGGCTCTCTTATTTTATATCCCACTTGAGAATATTGAATATCTATAGGTGACTGAGGTAACCAAAGGATATCTAAGCCGAATTTCAGAGGGAAGGTGAAGAAAAGAAGGCCAGAATTCAAGGGAGGGTAAATTCTTTTGATGATGCTTTCTAAAGTATGTTATTTACAGGTCATCTCACCATTTTTGCAATAAATGTTTTTATAGAATTATCCAGATAGTGCAATTTATAGGCCATTGAGGAAATATATACAAGTAGTTTTGGTAAAAAAATCATCTTGTGGGTCAATGTATGTTTGTAGTGGCTAGTCCTGAAACTAGTCTAAAACAAGTGTTTCAGGTACAAACATCATAACTTCGTCATAACAGATCCAAATTCAGTAAGAAAAAATGTGTTGGTTAGAGTATTGTCTTTAGTATTCTTTATAACATTTTTAGATCGATTCAACAAAGTTTCATGTGAGGCACGCTCTACAAGTTCACTCTCTAGAATAAACCAGAATTCAACAAGGTATGTTATTTTTGATATAACTCCTTTTTATGAGAGGTTACAATTAGTGAAAACTATAGGAATTGTATAAAATACAAAGAACATTGTGTATCAGTTTCATATCTTTATTCATTACATGTACATAGTTATGATTATTTCAAGTTAGGGTTGTTGACTAATCCAAAACTAGTCATGGATAATGGTATGAGTTTTGATATATTTGCAAGTAATACTATTCTATACAGATATTACATGTCATGCCATTTCTATTCGTATGTGGAGCGTCACATAACTCTTCACGGTTAGAGAGTTATGGCCATGTGAAGTTGGAGAACCCTCATGAGTCATCTAGAAGCCCCAAAAGGTCAAAGTAGTGAAAGTGGTTTAAGATATTTTTAGAAGGTAAATAATAAAGTGAAGTGATGAGTGTAATATAATTCAAAATGAATAAAAAAAAAATTATTTAAATAATAAATTTAATGGAGAAATTACTAAGTTGACAAGTGGTTAGAAGTGGGTTAGCCCTAAAATAAGGAAAGTGGTTTAAGATAGTTAGAAGGTAACCCCTTGAGGTAAAGTGAAGTGATGCGTGTACTATAAGTCAAAGTGGATACAAAATAAATTATTTAACTAATAAATCTAATGGATAAATTACTAATTGGATAAGTGGTTAGAAGTTGGTTAACCCTAAAATAAGTAAAGTGGGTTAAGATGGTTAAAAGGTAACCCCTTGAGGAAGCTACATGAAAGTATAAAAAAGAGGCAAGGCTTTCTCCAGGGATGATTTTAGGGGCTAAATTTCGCTCATGGGATAATTTTCCATGGTTTTTCCCAAAAACCGATTCGTTATTCTAAAAATGATTCGTCCAAATTCTAAAGGATAAAATTATTTTACCTTAAAAATATCCAAAAAATTATACAAACTATATAAAATCTTTATAAATTTGAATATTTTTACAAAAATATCGCCAAACATTTATAGTTGGCATATGAAGGATCAATAAGATTCACTAAGGTTTCTACATTTTAAAATAAATTTCTATCCTTAAAATCATCCCTGGCTCTCTCATTTCATAACACACTTGAGAATATTGAATATCTACAAGTGAGTGAGGTAAACAAAGGATATCTAACCCAAATTTCAGAGAGAAGGTGAAGTAAAGAAGGTCGAAATTCAAGGGAGGATAAATTCTTTTGATGATGCTTTCTAAGGTATGTTATTTACAGGTCATCTCACCATTTTCACAATAAATTTGTTTCTAGAATGATTCAAACTGTGAAATTGATAGGAAATTGAGAAAACATATCCAAGTAGTTGTGGCAAGGATTTCAACTTGTGGGTCATTGCAGTTTTAGAGTTACACTCCATGGAAAATAGGGTTTGTGGCTAGTCCTGAAACTAGTCTAAAACATGTGTTTCAAGTAAAATTGTCATAACTTCTTCATAAAAGATCCAAATTAAGTAAGACCAAATGTTTTGGTTCGAGTACACACTTTAGTATTATGTTTAAAATATTAAGATCCATACTACAAATATTTTATGTGGGGCATGCTCTAGAAGTTCTCTCTCTAGAATAAGCCATAATTCAACAAGGTATGCAATTTTTTCTATAACTCCTTTTTTGAGAGGTTCCAAGTAGTGGCACCTGGAGGAATTGCATAAAACACATTGAATAACATTGTGTACTATTTTCATATCTTTATTCATTACAGGTACATAGTTATGATTATTTCAAGTTATGGTTGTTGACTAATCCAAAACTAGTCATGTGAGACTAAAGAAAAGTTTGATGAAAATGCTAGCCTCTTGTTGTTAAGGTTAAGGAAGGTTTTCAGGTATGTGATCATATACACCAGGTCTATTACATAATTACAAATAAGATTTGGATGATGAAATTGATGAGGGATTTTGGTTGAGGTACATGTTGGGTACATGGTTGAGACAAGTAGTTGATGAGTTGGCACATACATGAGGTGTATAGTTAATGATGTTGGTAAATCTTGATGAATCATAGTTGATGAGTAGTTGATACATGATTGGTACATACTTGGTACATTGTTGGAGGCACTTTTTAGTAGTATTGTTGACACATGGTTTATGGATGATGTAGCATACTTGTATTATTAGAAGCACATATTGATCTTGGTGATGATTATCAGTTGTTGTGTTATGCTTGGTTGAAACTTGATGCACATCTTTGAGACTTGTCTTGGTGATTGATCTTGGTGAGTAGATATGATTTAGTTGATAATATTGATGAGACAAGGTATTGTGATAGGTTGTTTGGAAAAGTTGTTGTGACAGGTTATTTTTACAGGTTTGGTGCATGTTTGATGCATTTGTTCATGGTAAAGGTTGAGGTACAGGTTGGTGCATGGTTTATGCACTTGTTTATGGCATAGGTTGATTACAGGTTGTTTGGTATAGGTTGGTGCATGGTTGATGCACTTGTTTATGGTACAGGTTGAGGTACAGGTTGATGCATGGTTGATTCATGGTTCAGGTTATTGGTACAGGTTATTTGGTGTAGGTTGATTGGTACAGGTTTACAGTAGTATATCTCATAGTTATAGTGTGGTAATGGTTCCATAATTATACTTATATGTCAGGGAGGTTGGATGGGGCAAGGTCAAGTGGTTGTAGCCACCTTCCGGTTGTAGCTAGAGAACATATGGGATTGTAGCCTCCTTCTGGTTGTAGGCAGAGAATTGGGGAGTTGGAGCTTCCCTCAGGTTGTATCCTGAAAAACTAGGGGGTTGGATCCTCCTTCCAATTGCAGTTGGAAAAAAAGGAAGTTGGTGCTTCCAATGAATGTAATTCTTCAAGACATATAAGAAAAAGCATTATGTAGTTTTATCCCGCTTTGGGTTTCCACATAAAACACTGGTGTACTGTGTATGTGTATGATTGTTCATTTGTTCATTGTTTATTTAATCTACAGTTATTGGATGATAATGACACATTGATATAACACTTGGTTATATGGTTAAAAAGGATTAAATTTCTCTNCCACTGGAAGGAGATCATGGATTATTCTGAGAATGGAGTACCAATGTTTAATGGTTAGAATGGTTTTAAGTATGAGATGTGGAGCATAAGGACAACAGTATTTTTATAGGCACAGGGACATTATATTTGGCTATTAGTTGTTACAGGACATGATAGTTCAAAAATGGAAAAGACTTCAGCCAAGAAGGAATTGAGGAAGAAGAAAAAAATAGCAATGGATTTCATCTGGGAAGGATTACCTAATCTAGTAAGAGAAAAGGTTGGTAAATGTTCATCAGTAAAATAACTTTGGGATAATTTACATGACATATATTCTTCACCCATCGCAGATTCAGAAAATGACAAAGAAGATGTAGATACAAAACAATAAGAAAGATGCTCATCATGTCAGACAGATTCAAAAGAGGAATAGTATGAAGAAGCATAAGTTGATTAAAGAGAAAAATTGATCAGTGCAATGAAATATCTAAAGAAATAAAGAGAAGAAAACAAGTCATCCAAGAAAGAATTGATGAACCAAAAGGAAAGTGTTCAAGGTTTCAAAAAATATCAGCATGTCATCAAGAATTTAAGAGATCAACTAGAAGAGGCCAGAAGAATTGAAGAAACTCTAGAATATCAAAATAAATGTTTAGAATCCAACATAGAAGCACAAAAGGAAGAAACATAAAAGAGAGAAAAGATATCGATGGATCATCTCAAGGAAAGAATCAATGACTTAAACCAACTTGAGGAAGAGTTTGGTCAAGAAGAGAGAATACTGGAAGAAAAAGTAATTACATTGAAAATCCAACTTGAAGAAGAAAAGAGAACAGAAGAGGTCATGAAGTCTCAAATAATGAAGAAAGAAGAAGAGGTTGAGAAGCTTGAAGAAGAAGTTTTCACATTGAGAAGTAAAATCGTCAAGAAGAAGTTTTCACATTGAGAAGAAAAGATGATGATTCAAAGTCTACAAATCAAAGGCAATACAGGTCAATGATTGGCATCCTACTATATGTGAAAACATCCATATCATATGTAATGAAGGCATTTGGACAGGAGGCAAGATTTCAAGCAACACCAAAGGAATCACATGTATTAGCAGTAAAGAGAATTTTCAGATATATCAAAGGAGCAAAAGAGTTTGGATTATGGTATCCAAAAAGAAAGGATCTATCTCTTATTTCCTACACAGATGCAGATTTGGTAGGTTGTATTGATGATCAACAAAGCACCAGTGGAGTGGCATTCTACTTGGGTGAGTGTTTAGTATCATGGTTGAGAAAGAAACAATCATCAATATCTCTATCTACAGTCGAGGAAGAGTATATTGCAGCAACAACATGTTGTACATAGGTTCTTTAGATGAAACAAACTTTGACAGATATACAGGTTGAGTATGATGAGCCCATTCAAATCTATTGTGATAATAAAAGTGGCATCAGTATCTCAAAAAACCCGGTGAAGCACTCCAAGACGAAGCACATTCCAATCAAGTATCACTTTCTACGGGAACATGTTGCAAAGAAAAAAATTAGAGTTGAATATGTGGGAACAAAAGAACAAGTGGCATACATCTTTACAAAACCGCTTCCACAGGAAGCCCTTGAGTATCCTCACCAGAGACTAGGAATAATTTATAATCCAAAATGAATTCTTTTGAATGATTATCTTATATGTCTTAGATGTACATGAGGAAGCACCATAAATAGGATAAAGGGGGGGAGATTTATCGGATTCAAATTTAAATGATGGGAGACAGAGAATAGAGGAATGTTTCCAAGGGGAGTGATTGTCACAAGGGAATATTGAGCGATATGAATTCAGAGTGATACCCTTTATCAAAAGGGGAGATATTATTCATATGAAGGGAAAGAGAGTAATCAAAGGATTATAAGCACAAAGAAAAATCAAAGGCACGTAGACAGGGAGATCATCCCCAAGGAGATTTTAGTTAGGGGGAGCAACCCCAAAGGGAGATACCCTTTGCCATTAATGTCAAAGGGGGAGAGATAGAGAGATTGATAAAGAGTATAAACATGAATGTTATCATGACTAAGTGTTGCCATCAATTCCAAATGGGGATATTGTCAGACAATTGGCTTAGTTTGATGGATAGTTGGCATGGATTGTTGGTTGTCATTGATGTCAACTATTGGAGAGTGATATTGTAGATTGATGCCAACCCTTAGTGATTGATGTCAACCCTTGGAGAAATTCCGGTAGAATAAAAGTTGGGTAATGGACCTAAGGTTGTTTCATGTATAATGGTATGAGTTTTAATATATTTGAAGGTAAGACTATTCTATATGGATAGTACATGTCATTCCATTTTTGGTGGTATGTGGAACGTCACATAAATCCTCATGGTTAGAGAGTTATGGCCATGAGAAGTTGGAGAACCCAGGTTTGGGTAATGGACCCAAGTTTTTTCGATGGATAATGTTATTAGTTTTGATATATTTTGAATTCAATACTATTCTATATGGATAGTATATTATGTCATTTCTGGTGGTATGTGGAACGTCACATAACTCCTCACGGTTTGAGAGTTATGGCCTTATGAAGTTGGAGGACCCTAATATGTTGGTTTGAATCCCCAAAAGGTCAAACAAGTCAAAGAGATTGCAAAGAAGAAATTATTGTTTAAATGATAAAGTAAAGTGACAAAGTCAAGAAGGATTATTTAAATAATAAATTGAAGTAACAAAATCAAAGAAGATTATTTAAATAATAAAATGAGGTGACAAAGTCAAGGAGGAATATTTAAATGATAAAGTAATGGAGAAATTTCTAATTATGGAAAGTGGTTAACCCTAAAAATGAGGAAAATAGGTTAAGAAACCTAAAAATGGGTTAAGTGACCTAGAAATGGGTTAAGTGACTTAGAAATAGGTTAAGTGACCTAGAAATGGGTTAAGTGACATAGAAGATGGAGAGTATAAATAAGAAGCAAGGCTCTCTAATTTTATATCAAAATTGAGAATATTTAATATCTATAGGTGACTGAGGTAAACCAAGGATATATAAGTCGAATTTCAGAGGGAAGGTGAAGAAAAGAAGGCCGGAATTCAAGGGAGGATAAATTCTTTTGATGATGGTTTCTAAGGTATGTTATTTACAGGTCATATCACCATTTTCCCAATAACTTGTTTTCTAGAATGAGTCAGATAGTGAAATTGATAGGCCATTGAGGAAACATATCCAAGTATATGTGGTACAAAATTCATTTTTTGGGTCGATGTATTTTTGGAGTTACACTCCGTGGAAAATAGGTTTTGTGGTAGTCCTGAAACTAGTCTAAAACAAGTGTTTCGGGTAAAATCGTCATAACTTCTTCATAATAGATCCAAATTCAGTAATAAAAACCATGTTGTTTAGAGTACTATTTGTGATATGTTGTGTAACATTTTTGTATTGATTCAACAAATATTCCATGCGGGGCACACTCTACAAGGTCGTTATCTAGAATAAGCCAGAATTTAGCAAGATATGCCATTTTTTCTATAACTCCTTTTATGAGAGGTTACAACTAGTGGCACCTTGAGGAATTGCATAAAACACACTGAAGAAAATTTTGTATCAGTTTCAGATCTTTATTCATTACAGGTACATAGTTATGATTATTTCAAGTTAGGGTTGTTGACTAATCCAAAACTAGTCATGTGAGACTAAAGAAAAGTTTGATGAAAATGCTAGTCTCTTGTTGTTAAAGTTAAGAAAGGTTTGCAATTATGTGATCATATACACTAGGTCTATTAAAGAGTTACAAATCATATTTGGATGATGAAATTGATGAGGGATTTTGGTTGAGATACATGTTGGGTACATGGTTGAGACAAGTAGTTGATGAGTTGGCACATACATGAGGTGCATAGTTGATGATGTTGGTACATATTGATGACCCATAGTTGATGAGTAGTTGATACATGATTGGTACATACTTGGTACATGGTTGAAGGCACTTGTTATTAGTATTGTTGAAACATTTTTTATGGATGATGTAGCATACTTGTATTATTAGAAGCACATATTGATCTTGGTGATGATTATGAGTTGTTGTGTAATGCTTGGTTGATGCACATCTTTGAGAGTTATCTTGGTGATTCATCTTGGTGAGTAGATATGATTTGGTTGATAAGATTTATGAGATAGGTTGTTGTAATAGGTTGTTTGGACAATTTGTTGTGACAGGTTGTTGTGACAGGTTATTTGTACAGGTTTGGTGCATGGTTGATGCACTTGTTCATGTTACAGGTTGAGGTATAGGTTGGTGCATGATTGATGTACTTTTTTATGGCATTGGTTGATTATAGGTTATTTGGTACAGGTTGGTGCATGGTTGATGCACTTGTTTATGGTACAAGTTGATTATAGGTTGAGGTACAGGTTGATGCATGGTTCAGGTTATTGGTACATGTTATTTGGTCTAGGTTGATCGGTACATGTTTATAGCAGTATATCTCACAGTGATAGTGTGACAATGGTTCCATCATTCTACTTATACATTAGGGAGTTTGGATAGGACAAGGACAAGTGGTTGTAGCCTGATTCTTGTTGTAGACAAAGAACATAGGGGGTTGTATCCTCCTTCTGGTTGTATCCAGAGAATTGGGGAGTTGGAGCTTCCCTTAGGTTGTAGCCTGAGAAACTAGGGGGTTGGAGCCTCCTTTCAGTTACAGCTGGAAAAGAAAGGAAGTTTGTGCTTCCAATGAATCTAATTCTTCAATACATATAAGAAAAAGCATTCTGTGGTTTTCTCCTGCTTTGGGTTTCAACGTAAAACATTGGTGTACTGTGTATGTGTATATTTTTCATTTTTTCATTGTTTATTTACTCTGCAGTTATTGGATGACAATGATACATTGATATAACACTTGAATTATATGGTTAAAAAGGATTAAATTGCTTTATTACTGATTCACCCCCCCTCTCAGTAATCCAACAAAAATATGCTTAACAAAGACTAATAGAGATACAGTAAAACTAGTTTTCTATTTAATAAGGAAATAAGTCGAAACTGTAAAATGCAGTGGAAAACAAACTTGTTGGAGTGGTGGCGGCTTATTTCTGAGAAGAGATGTGACAGATGCGCTCATTCACAAGAAGATGATTAAAATGAGGCTCTAAATGAATTTTTACAATAAAACAGAATGTCACAAACCCTAGACATACAAAAAACCTAACCCTAGGAGATGAAGCGCCAAAAGTCATGTGGGCCCCATTTGGGTAAGTTAGTAAGTACATCAACTTCTCGGGGTTGTAACTTTTTCATACGATCTTCATTTGGGGTGCACGATAACTCGTTGGAAAGGTATAATTGAGGAGATTCATTTTGGGGGTTCAATCAAATCCTTTGGATATTTCTAAGAAGATCGATCCCGAAAAACCTTCATTTAGGCCCTCAAAATGGCACCAGAAGTTAAAAACCACCAAAAATATTAAATTACTAAAATTGCTAGAAAACTGTTTTGAGCCAGTTGGAAAAGGTGGGTCGCAACCGATATCCACCTGCATCAATACTCCCTCCTTAGGAATAATGGGTATCTATTGCATTGAGTTACCCCATCAGATGAGTAAATGTTTGTTGAATTTAGCCCCATGTGATCCACTTGCCTTGGTGTAGGAGTTTCCCTTGTTTGACGAATCCATAAAGTTGGATCCTTTGATTTTGAGTGCCCTTGATCTGTGTGTCTACAATATGATCATTGGATTCTTGTTGCTTGCATTCAGGGTTGATCTCTGTTGGTGTCAACCTCTCTGCTATCTATGAGGTGTCCAATAATGGTGGGAAATATGGCCAAAGGAGATCCACGTTGAAGATTAGGTGCAGGCCAAGGAAAGGGGGAATGTTGAGCTCAAAATAATTGTCACCCAAAACCTTGGTGATGGTGTACGACCCACAATGGAGTGGTAAAATCTTCCGATGGGGCCCTACAAGGAGTTCTCTATGCAAGTGCAACCAAACTTTGTCACCGACCTGAAACTTATGTGGCACCCGATATAGATCATGGTGTTGCTTGTACTTGGCATTAGACTTTTGTAGAATATCCTGAACCTGTTGGTGGATGTGCTGGATCCACTCAATGAACTAAGTGGCATTGTCATATTCTAGTGGAGTAGGGGATGAGTCGGCTGAGATGGTCACTAGGGGCTGATCTTTCTAGGGATAGATTGTAGCTATGTTTGACATAGGGAAGAATCTCATCCCATGTGCGAGGTTGTTTTGAATTGTACATGTGCAAAATATTTAGGATCATTCGATTGATGAACTCAGTTTTTCCATCTGTTTGGGGGTGGAAAATAGTGGATTTGATGAGCTTGTTATCCAAAACAGACCAGAGGCTTGACCAGAATGTGATGAGGAACCGACTGTCATAGTCTGAGACAATGGTTTGTGGGATCCAAAAATGTACCCATACTCTTTCAAATAAAATCTTGGCAATGGCTTCTAATGTGATGTTCTTCTTGTAGGAGGCTAAAATCGTCATCTTGTAAAAGCGATCAACAACCAAAAAAACACAGTCATTTCCCCTCTTGGTGGATGTCAAGCTCGGCATGTATTCCATTGAGATGGATTCCCATGACCTGTCAGGAGTATGAAGAGGGGTGTACAAGCCCTGTTTCTTTGTGTCCGGTTTGTAAATAGTGTAGGTGGTGCAGGACCTGATATACTTCCCGTCATCCTGTCAAAGTTTTGGCCAGTAGAAATGTTTTTGCAACACTACCATTGTGTTTTTGATGCCAAAGTGTCCTACCACCCGACTGTAGTGAGCTTCTCGAATCGTCTTCATGTGCTCGCTTGATGGAATGAAGAGATGGCCCAGACGACACAACAACTTGTCCTGAATATGGAAATTAGTGACCACTAAGTTAGTGCCCAACATTTGGTAGGTGGTGGAGAATTTAGGGTCTGTCTCGTAGAGGTGGGGCCATCCGAAGGTATCATGGTTGCAAGAGTCTAGCACCATGGTGAGTGTCGTTTATGGAGGTCAGATGAGGCAATAAACAACATGGTTGGTACTTCCTGTTTTGTACTTGATGTTGAGGTGGAATTTCTTAAAGTATGTGGACCACTTATGATGGCGGCCATTCTGCAATTTTCCTTGGGTCTGCATGAGCTATAGTGTCTTGTGATCGGTGTGGATGACTGTCTCCTTCCCAAGAATGTAATGTCTCCATTGGCGGCAGGATTTCACAATGGAGTACATTTATTTTTCGTAAGTAGGGTACTTACGAACAACATCTGATAGTGTCTCACTATGATATTCTACGAGGTGGCCATGTTAAGTGACAACAATGACCACAACATAGTCTTAAGCATTTGTCTCGATGTCAAAGGGATGTTGCAGGTTCGGTAATGAAAGTACTAGGAATGAGAAAAATGATTCTCCAAGTCCTCAAATGCTTGTTGTTGGGACAGGCCCCACAAAAAGTTTTCCTTACCACCACCCCTGGTTACTTGGTTGAGGGCCCATGTGGTATGAGGGAATCCCAACATGAACCTATGATAGAAATTGTCAAGGCCCAAGAAGCTCCAAAATTAAGTGAGTGTGGCTGGGGCTAGTCAGTCACGGATGACCTAGATCTTGGATAGATCCACATGCACACCATGTTGATCAACGATGTATCCTAAGTAATGGACCTTGTCCATGTCTAAGGAGCATTTTTACAAGTTTTAATATAGTTTGTGTTGTCGTAGGGTGTGAAGAACCTGTTGAATATGCTGCAAGTGTTCTGTCGACGTCTTGTTGTAGCTGAGGATTTCATCCATATACACCATTAAATAATTATTGGTGAAAATTTGTAGGATATCATCCATCATCCTCATAAAATTTGTTGTAGCATTTTTCAAACCAAAGGTCATGACCATCCATTCAGAAAGACCTTCTTTTGACTTGAAGGCGGTCTTCCATACATTTGTCTTGTGTATTGGGACCTGGTGGTAGCCAGACTTCAGATCAATATTAATGAATTATTCCACCCCCATGCATTAATCAAGGAGGTTGTCAATTCATGGAATCGGGTATCGCTTTCAGACTGTGATTTTACTCATGGCCCAATAATCAATGTAGAGTCTCTAGGTGTTGTCTTTCTTCTACACCAGCAAGATTGGGATCCTACAAGGAAATGAGATGGGACATATGTGCCATTTGTGGATAAGTTCTTGGATCTACCTCTTGATCTCCTCATTTTCTAACAGAGAGCGACGGTAGACTGGCCCATTGGATAGAGGTGCGCTGGGGATTAGATCGATGGAATGCTTGACCTGGTAGTGTAGAGGTACCCCGATAGGAGAAGAGAAGATATATGAGTATTCTTCCACGACCCTATACAATTGCTTTTTTTGTGTGGAGAGATTGGTCGCAGAGGCCTTGGATGTGGTTATGATATTTCACTCACTCGGAGAGAGAATCACTAAGAAGAAAAATTTTCCGATCTCAGAGATTACCTTCGTGCATTTCTTGGTAGAGATCAAGGAAATATCACTAGGAGGGACTGCCTCGGGTATCCTATACAATTTCCTGTTCAAAGTAATAATAACACTATGAGGCCTAGACTCATATACAACATGATACTTCCATAAATAAGGTTCGCCCGAAATAAAATTACAAACTTCAAGAGAAGAAACATCACACAATGCCTCGTCTTTGAAGGGCTTGATGCCATATGATAGTTGACATTGTTGGCTGACGTGAAGATCGCTTCCTTGGTGGATCCATCCAATGGTGTAGGGTTGTGGGTGCAACATTGTTAGAAGGGCCAACTTCTTGATGAACTCTACAAAGATGAGGTTCTTCTAGCTACTACTATCAATGATGAAGTGTAGCGGGGTTCCTTTCACCCATATCTTTCAATGGAAGAAGCACTCACCTTCTTGTCGCTCATCTAGTTCACCAGGATGAGGCTTGGTGGTATAAATTGTGGCACTGGGTTCCACGTCAATGATCTGTCTTCCCCTTTCTGGTTATGACTTAGATTCAAAACCCACATCTGATTCAAAGGATTTTACTTCGGCCACCAACAATTGCTTTGAATGACAATCAACAGTGTTATGCCAAGGTCTCTTATGGAAGTCGCACCACTTCCTGGTATCTTTCTTTGTCTTTCTAGTTTCCTTCTTTGCTTACATCTTATATTGGTTGTATTGATATTATCCATATTTTCTCTATCCTTTGTTATGTGGGTTGGGGCTTCCCTTTCCTAGATTTCATTGTGAGCATTCCCATGCCCAAATTGTTGCATCTTTTCTTTAAGCTTCTTCTCGATTTTGACGGCATATCGGTATGCCGCACCCAACGAAGAGATGTACAAAAATTCCATTTTGGTCTGTATGTGTCTATGCAGAGCACCGCAATACTTGAGCACCATATGTTGCTCCAAATATTTAATACACAACTTGGTGCGCAAGGTATGGAAGATATTTGTGAACTCTGGCATTGCTTGGTCTCTTTCCTGCCACAGTGTGGTCCATTTGGTATATAAGTCATAACTTTTGACAGGGTAGCATTGTTCCTTAATAGCATCCCTGAAGGATTCCCAAGTGGCTGTGACTATAAATAATGAGGGTTCCTCTGTTTCCTTTTTCTCACAGAAATTTTCCCACCAATCTTTGACATGGGGAATGGATTTGAGGAGCGCAAAAGTAATCTTTTCTCTAATCAAAAAGTTATGTACAAAAAAATACCGTTCTAGTAGATTCAACCACTTGTCTACAAAATATGAGTCTATCTAACCTTGAAATATAGGAATATCAAATTTTATTTTTACCTTGAAGGGGGAAGTGCCTCTGCTCGAGGAAGATGTGTTCCCTGTTGGTAGCCACCAAAGGATTTGCATGAAACTATCCATCATATCATTCCTTTGTTGTGTGAGGGCTTCCTCAAGCTACATTTTGAAAGGATATCCTATTCTGTCATCTTTATTTTCTCCTACCATGAGAGGTCGCTTGGGCGTGCGAGATCTTTTGTCCCCAAGAGAAACAAGATCGAGACCCAATTCTTTGTACCCTGACCTCGTTGAGGACATGCATTAAGACGACAAGGATAAGACCGCTCTGATACCACTAATCCAGATTTTATGACCAAAATGAAATGAATACAAATTATTAAAATATTCTTAACACAGCATAACATAGATACATTAAAACAAGTTATGTATTTAATAAGGAATTAAGTTGAAACTGTAAATTGCAGTGGAAAACAAACTTGTTGGAATGGTGGTGGCTTATCTCTAAGAAGAGATGTGACGACTACACTCATTCGCAAGAAGATGATTACAATGAGGATCTGAAGGAATTTTTACAATAAAATAGAATGTAACAAACCCTAGACATCCAAAACCCCTAACCCTAGGAGATGAAGTGCCAAAAGTAATGTGGGCCATGTTTGGGTAAGTTAGTACATCAACTTCTCGGGGTCGTAATTTTTGCATACGATCTTCGTTTGGGGTGAATGATAGCGCGTTGGAAAGGTATCTTTGAGGAGATTAATTTTGGGGGATCAATCAAAGCCATTAGTTATCATTGAGAATATCAATCCTGAAAAACATTCATTTAGGCCCTCAAAATGGCCCCGAAAGTTAAAAAGTGCTAAAAATAGTAAATTAACAAAATTGCCTGAAAACTGTTTTGAGCCAGTTGGAAATGGTGGGTGGCCACCAATATCCACCTAGATCATGGCTCTTTATCGTCAATTGTGTTATCACCAATTCTTTTCATGAGAAAAAGGGTATCCAGGTCTGTGGTTTACACAAGAAGCGCCCAAGTGTAGCACGCAGAAAAACTCAACACTCGAGCAGCTCAGTCTAGTGACACAAATCAAGCAAGCAGGAAAAGATTGGTTTTAGCAAAGAGGATCTATCATCGAAGAAGATCGATGGTCATCAGGTAAACTAGGGCCATGGATTTGTCCAAGGTTAAGTAGCAGGGCTCGTCCCTTATGGCCAAAGTCACGATTTAATTTGCATCATTCGATCTAGGCGGGGGATAGGTGGCAGTTGATTGTGCGATCCCAGGAGTCGACATTTCGAAGTTTCTATTAGCAAACAAACCCACAACCTTATGCCCCAAAATGAAACGCCCTGGAAGCCTAGCCCATGGTCATATCCCATGGTCGTATTTAAAGGAGTGGGACAATGAAGACGAAGGGCGCATAGCCATGGTGGACCCACATTGAAGTGATAGCCATGCCAATCTAGGTCGATCAAGCAATAGACGCGTGGCACATTATTACACTCTATCACGATTTTGGCTATCACAATTCTACAAAAGGGTACTGCTCCAACATTGCATTAGGAATCACCGAAATGCGAAATGTGAAAGCGCCATTGGGTTGGGCCCATGATCCTTGCGCCTAGTCACAAGGTAGTAGGGCTGGAAAGTGGGGGCCAATTGAGTTTAAGTGCTCATTGAGTGATGAGCGATCATGGCCGTCCAATGAAAGAAGATTTGGGTTGTTTATCCCTAGGGACAGGTGGCAGTATTTGAGCACTTCACAGGATATGTTGTCGGGGATTTTCAAGGAAGAGGAATGAGAACTTTCGGTGGGAGAATCCCCGAAATGATATAGAGGTTCATTTCACGAGTTTGGGGACCAGGAAATTTGAAGGCAGGGGGAGTACAAATCCCCAAAAGAAGAAGTCTCGAAACACCTTGGGAGGTTATTTTTGGCTCATGGTCAGGTGGAGTAGAAGAAAGAGCCATGAAAAGGGCCAACACGCTGGTTAGATACAGAGAAGGGATCACCACATTCTCCATGTGCCAAATCGTCTCAGCCTTCTCTCACTAATACATTTGGGTCAAATCTTGACAGTGCGTTCGACACAATTTCCACTTTCTATTGTTGGAAGACCGACAAACCGTGGGCCCCCTCAAACATTGTTTCACAGGACATCGTTTTTCCGACGACCTAGTTTTTGTCTGTATTGCGACGTTATATGATTCCACGTGTCATCATAAATTGGATTGTCCAACCCCATATTGACGTCGTAAGACTGACGTCTAGGTCATGGAAATACCGACATTGTAAACGTGGCAAAAGGGACATTTCAAACGTGGCAATACCGACGTTGTAAACGTGGCAAAAGAGATGTTTAAAACATGGCAATACCTATGTTGTAAACATGGCAAGAGAGACATTTCAAACATGGCAAGAGAGACATTTAAAAGGTGGAAAAAGAGACGTTCTTAAGGTGGCAAGAGAGACATTTTAAAGGTGGCAAGAACGACGTTTCAGAGGTGGCAAGAGAGACGTTTCAGAGGTGGCAAGAGAGACGTTCTGAAGGTGGCAAGACTGATGGGACGAGGTATTAGCTCTGACGTGGTTGCTATGGGAGAAAAACTCTTGGACGTGGCAAGAATGACGTCCAACACGTGGCAAGAGAGACAGCCTGGAGTTACTATCTCCGACATGGTTGCTATGGGAGCGACAATCTTGGAGGTGGAAAGAGAGACGTCTTTAACATGGCAATAGCGACGGGAAGAGAGTGAAAGATGTTGCAATTGCCACCTTTGTGTAGGTATTTAAAAAAAAAATACAATATCAATATCAAGACCTAATAGTCATTCCAAGCCCAAAGGAGGAGTAAGTCATATAGGTGTTAGCTAGTGACCCACTTAATAGTTTCCTTCAGCTTTCCCTCGCACTAAAGGTTGGGTTTTTTCTTTCGAGAGTGTCTAAGAGATAAAAAGACCCAATATGGTGAAAGAACTAACATTAAGTTCATACACGTCTAACAGATCCTTCAAACATTTACCCAATGAAACATGCTGTCACAACTTCTATCCTAATGAGATTACTCTTGGTATCATCTCCACAAGCATGAAGACCTAAAATGTGAGGTATGCAAAATTTGTGCATGGAAAATCACTTTAAAAATGAACTTGTGTCGAGGTATGCAAAATTTGTGCATGGAAATCACTTTAAAATGAACTTGTGTCTAACTACATGTTCATCTCCTCTTCTTTAAATGACGTCCATAGAAGAACCATACAAATTAATCAAACCTACCAACTAATAATATCATAACCATTATGACATTTCAATGTCAACATAGACAAGTTATCACATATCAAGAGAACATCAGCTTCCCCGAAAAGAATCTCCAAAGTTTCTCCTTGAGGTTAAGAATTCCCAATGTTTAAGAACAGGAGTAAAGATGAAACTGGACCAAACCATGTCCCAATGCTAAGCGCTATATGCTCTGTATAGGCATTTCTTTTGTGTATTCCAAGGGGTTTGACATAACACTCATGGAGTACATGAACCACTTTCTTTTCTTCATCTGAAGAAAGATTTTATATCGCCTACAGTGCTGAGGATATATAAACTTAACTAAAATGCCAACTTTTGAGCTTTGTCCATGATTAAGAGATACTTAATTTTGAGCCTCAAAGGTAACCAAAGAAATATGTAAGATATTAACATGAACCTCCAAAATTGTGAAGTAGAAGGTTAAAAGTCCAAACCAACTACACAAGAAATAAATAGTAATATGGCAATTGATATTTGTATGATGCTTATTTTATGAACTTGATGACTTTTTGAACAAACTTTAGTTCAAGCATTCAAGAATGCCAGAGATACTCAAATCAGAATGAATGTAAGTAAGCTACTAAATCTAAACTAAATTTGTTAATTTCAGTGAAGATTTTAGGGAACGTACTCTGATACAATTTTAATTTTAGATCATGGTAACCAGATTTTTTCATTCGAAATTAACCTAAACAGGACTAGGTAGCTAAAAACTGAAAACCTCCAAAAAATGAGCAACTTCTAAATAAGGTAATCTACAAACACATATTTCCGTAAATACGAACAGCGCGAACAAAAAACTCAATGCTCAACAAAACATCCATCTCTATTGAAAATTGAAAGAAGAATTACATCACTATAACTCAAAACACAAATGCTTAACCAACACAATGGTTCGCCTAGGATCTCCTATATAGACTAGGAGAAACTAGGATTACAATCAATGCTCTCCATCCTTGTGGAGGAGGCCCCACACATCCTGGGGGACATCTCCCTCAGGGACATTCTAGAGGAAATGAAATATCTAGCATAAATGAATGATGTGCTCACCATTTCAAGGTAAGAGTTGATGTGTCATGGATGGCTTGAAAAAATGTACCGTAAACCATAACAAAATGACAATTTCATGATTACTAACATTCTATCTTATGTTTCTCTAATTTCTATATGACAAATGGATTATACTTTAAACGCCACATGTTTATAACAAGGAATATTGTTAAGTATGCCTTAGAAGTCATGTCCTTGAGTTCTATATTTATTTCACACAATAATGAAAATATTCCATGAGACTCTACTTTCTCGAGCATACCATGCTTCCATAAAAAAACAGTAACTCCACAAAATTGTGAGAGGGGAGAATAATATATGTACAAAGGAAGTTTGAAAAACTCCACATATGTAGTTTTGCATTGTCCCCAAGGAAAATAATATCATGCAAAGGATATCTGAAGGTGATAACCTGTCATATCAACAAGCTCCATCTACTATTAAGTGATGAATAAGATGTGAATCTGTTTGGAAACAACCATTGTTGTTTCCTAAAATTGGCTATGAACCATACAAGAAAGACACACAATATCCCTAAATAGCAGGAAAAACAATAAAAAATTTATCATCCATTTCCAAAGAGATCAACTATAACATTTACCAGTAAAAAGTTCCTATAATATAGCATATTGTGACCCTAGTTAGTATAAAGACTCAAAATATGGTTTAGGATGTGCTTCACAAATTACTATAAATCTTTATCCAAAATTCATTATCCCAAGTAACCATAGTATAGGAAATGCAAAAATTTAATCACTGAATAATTCCTAGTTTCTAGCTTTCAAAAAATCCAATGCAGATGCAGGGACAGGATGCATGTGTAAAATCCAACTTCAAAAGTAGAATGCCTGTGTAATCAAAGGCAATAAGAGGTCCCAACTGACACCACAAAACCTTCATATCTAACAGCTGAGTAAAATTGAATCCAGTTTATCGTGCATGCTCGAAGGATGACAGATATTCCACAGGCATTCTGTAAAAAAATGAAGAACATTAAATTCAAGAAATCCAACTCAACCCTAAGATCAAACTCATTCTAAAGAAGTTTTGACGTATGTTTTAGAGCACTTATAGCAGTTAAAACACATTTTGCATCAGTAAACTCCACAAAAAACAGAACATAAGGCTCTCCACCATCCTGTACATATCAAAGACATCTTGAATCAAACAAATGCAAACTGAAAAAATAGATTCAATACTATAAAATAAGATATTTGAACATATTTCTTAATAGGAAAACTTTAAAAATATTTGGGAATGCTCTTAACTACCTAAGATTATAGAAAATTTGCCTAAAGAATTGAATCATATAAAAAATCAGTTTGTTAACTACTGAGCAATTTAGAATTAAGTTCCCACACTGCCTCTAAAATAATTATGCATCTATATTGTTTAAGAAAAAAGTAGAGAGCAAAGGGTGTATGAATCATTGCCTAAAGGTTTCTATACCAGATCTTATAGGTGGTATGATAGTCATGTCAGAGATAAGGGATATAGATATAGATGATTCAATTGGCCTAGCTCTTGTCATAATGGAGTGCTACTATAATAGGGATTGTATACAGAGTATTTTTTTTACTACTGTTTTTATAGTTGACTGGTGGGAGACATAAGTAAAGCCACAAATGCTATATGGCACTCCCGAGTCCTAATTATTGTCTTATGTGTAGCATTGTACAACATGTTGTAATGAGTTCAATCAGTTAAACACCCAGAATAACTATATTAAGAACTGCCATCATCAACTCATTACACTTGTATTGTATTTACCTATTATGCCCTCAACCAATCATAAATAGGACATTGTAGAGAGGAACATCAAGAAAGCATAGAACAATTGGAATGGGTAACATATGAGATTCTGTATCATGAGATGAAACTTTGATTAGACAGAAATTATGTATTCAAATTTAACCTTTAACTGTCGCACTGCCAGACATGGATGAGTCTCTCTGAAGTTATCTCACCTATCGATACCATGCTCAGGGACAATTAAATACTACGAGACTTCAACAAATCAAAACAGAATGATACTAGAAATGAGTTAACAGATTTATGGAACAAAAATATCAACCCTTGTGGAACAATTACATACCCCAAATTATTATTGTTTTCGTCTACTAAATAGCTCTTATCTAAGTCTTTAAATTGTTTCTTTATCAAGTCTTAGAATTTTTCTTAAGGTCGTGTTTTCTAAAGGAATCACTATTAGTACAAGACTTTTGCATGTGGTGTTCTAAAGTCCTAAAAAAAATAAGCAAATCTGGTGAAAAGTGAGGAGTGAGATTGTTGTGGTTGGGATTTTGGTTTGATCTGGTGAAAAGTGTCAACATTAAAAATTTGTACTCCACAAAAGACAAGATTTCAATCAGAACATGAAAAACGTGTCATGCAAACAATCTCAAAAGTAGACAAAGAAAGATAGGATCCTAGGTTGCAGTATATCCAAATGAACAAAATGATGGTGTAGCTGAGACTTTTTTCTTAAATGCCATTATAAATGAAAAAAGACCTAGAATATTATCAAAGTAGTTTACAAAGATAAAACACTTGCTCCAAACTTACTAGGCTTGACTATAAATGTAGCTTTTACAACCTTACATACAACAAGAATATAGCTGTAGTGTCAATGTGACTTTTGATTGGCATTAGATATTAAATGGGTGGTCTAGACTCTAAATACATATCCCAACCAATCAAAGTTTTAAAGTATTAATATCGCAATATGCTCTCAAAGAAAATGAGAGGTAATCGGATAACTGGTGAGGTTGATGGACAGCTAAGCCATCCACCAAGGTTCAGTTCTCTAGTATTCTAATACAACCATGAACAAGCTCTATTCACAAGAGAAACCAATAATGAAGAAACTCTGATAACAATAACTTATCTCTTCTGTCAAATCCTAGTGAGGGTGATGAACTCCATGTTAATTCACTTAACTCAAGAAGATAGCACATCACTAGAGCAAGATATCACACCAAAAAACTGGCACAACTGGTAACTGCAGTTGCTACTGCAACTACTACTATAACTGCAACTTCTATTGCAACTACAACTGGCACAAAGTGACCGGGAAACACCACACAACCTTAGCACAACTCTTCCAGGTAGCGACAAGCAGAGACTCAAGAACCACCAAGAATATCCTTCCCTTGGCAACACCTCCAGAGAACCAGAAACCGTAGTCAATGAAATTGGTAAAATGAATCGCCTATAGCGACCGCGAAGGAGAACCGTATTGTGCCAAACAACCAACCCATACTCTGTATTTATAATTAATTTGAGCTACCGTCTAGGGCCAACTTTATTTCAGTTCAAATTTACTTTATTATTTGCAATGACTTCTTTCGCGGGTCTTCACTTTAATTTTTTCCGAAGTGTTCTTCAACTATTCATTGGTCTCTTGACTCTTGGAATCTTCTTCTCTCTAAGAAAGTTGCCCAGAGGGAAAGATCCTCCCGCAGCCACCAAAACATCAACACATCCTCAAGTGCGTGGATCTCCCACCTTGGTAGTAACTAAGAAGGAGCAATTGGAGTGGCCAATTTGCATAGATTATAAGGCTTGACCGAAACGAGGTCACTATGAAGAATTGTTGCCCACCCCGCGAGCTTGGGAGGCATGCATTTCTATTGGAAATTCATTCCCCATTATTCACACATTGCTCACCCATTGATTTAGGGTTGCAACTAGAGGACTCTTCTTTGTCAGACTTCCAAAGTAAAATAACATCTCATAGGCTTTAAGATGGTTCTGCTATGCCCAGATGTTTGCTTTCCTAGATTTGCAACAACCCTTTGAGATTGAGATGGATGCTTCTGAATATGCCACATGCATTGTTCTTAAGCAAGCAGGAGATCTAGTAGAATACTAGTTAGAAAATTTGTCCTCAGCCAATCTTAACCAGAATAGTTGTGACAAGGAGTTTATACATTGGTTCAAGTACTCAAGCAATGGGTACACTACATCCTTGGTAAGGAAATTATCCTACACACTGATCACCAACCTCTCTAGTTTTTTAATTCACATTCTAAAATTAAGGAACAAAGACATTTAAAATGGGTTTCCTGCATTCAATGATTTCATTTAGTCATGAAGGGCAGCTCCAGTAAAGGTCTATCACATTTCAGATGTAGGATATGTAGCCTACTAGGACTGAAAACTTAGTTTTCCTTTAATCCAACTTTGATCTTTCCATGGAGTCCACCCAACAACCAACGACAGTCAATAAAACTTATTGACATCTTCCAACTACATCTTGGTAAATTTGTGTTGGTTTACATAGATGACATTTTGTTTTTCAGCAAAACTGGTTCAAATAAATTTCAACATGTTAGTACAATTTTGGACCTCTTTTTCTAGGACAGGTTGTAGGCCTAAATGAAGAATCCATTCTTTGGACAAACTTCTATTGTGATTGATGAGACTGGACTTCATGTAGATCCTACAAAAGTCTAGGTTTTGAATGAGAAAACAAAGAAGATACATAACCTACCAATTCTTGCATGCTTCACATTGAGTCATAAACACATCAGGGTTGTACGACATTTCACATTTGCAGTGCCTACAAGAAACAGACAGATAGAAGGCATTTCGTTAAAGATAGATCTCGGAGGTCGACAGGTCGAAACCCTGGGAGGTGAAAAACAAAGCGAAAATTTCACAGCAGATCTCGCTGACATGCACAGCCACCCTATTGGGAATGAACCCTCCGGTTGCAGCGTTGTATTCAAAGTGGAAGAAATAGTCTTTAAAGTCGATGCTGTCCAGTTTGGTGTAGTTCTTGAAAGTATGCACACTACATTTTCCCTCAATTGTATTGATGCTCTGCTCATCGAAATGATCCGAAAGGAAGAACTCCTTTACGCTGTGGAATTGGCGACAACCTCCTATAGAATCCTCTGGTTGATAATAGCACCACACACGGACCTTCACAAGGCTTCCCCGATAATCGACTTCTATCTTCTCCACCCTAGCTATGTACGATGGCTTCTAGGCATCCTCGGGATTCAACATGCATCACAGTCCTCAACTAAAGAAGCTATCTTTTAAGCTATGTACTGTGGCTATGTATGGAATCGGCATGCATCACAGCCTACAAGATATCTTTCAATGGCCATGATGAGTCATCGATTATAGTGACAGCCATCGAATGCCAAATGACAGCAAGAGGATATTGACAAGGGCTCTGATATAGAGTGACATGTCAAGACGTTTGTTCATCTCGGAAATTGATGTAGCAGATGTTACTTCCAATTAATGAGATGAGACCGTATGTCCGCATTTATGAACCGTCGTCAGCTCGACAATAAGAGGTTCATTTGAATATCTAATGGGATCTTACCAAAAAGGATTTTAAATAATTGAAATAAATAAAAAAATCTATTGCTAAAGTGTGACATTAGAAAACCATATAAATTTTTGGGTCAATGCGTGGATTAATATGTAGTCAATGGAAAACTTATCCCTATATACCAACCTATCGGCAGCTATAATAATACATGATATATGATACTTTTTTCATCTCCAAAATTCTTAGAAGGCGTTAGAGATCCCTGTGCTAGTACATCAATAGAAAAGATCTACCATTAAATGGAGAGGAGGTGGAGAAAAGACTTTAGCTTCAACCTGAGAATCATGTCGCCATAGTCTGTCCAATTTGTTTCCTATCATGTCTAGAACCCTTAAATTATTCATTGGAGTTGAGGAAGGAAGGCAAGAGTGGGGACAATTATACCACTGTATCCATAGAGGATTTGATGACTTTACCCTCCTCACTATACTTTGATCTTCGGTTGTAATAAGTTGTAAGTTCTTGAAACGATATGGTTTAGCACTTTTGAACCATGAAAATTCTAAGTCTGGAAAGTCACGGTTATGAATGATGGGAGGAAATGTGTCCATGCTACTATTGTAGTCATAATAAATGACCGCCAGGAACCATCCTAATTCCTTGCACCTCAGTTAATAGTACACTGACAGAGAAACAGGGCTAGATAGTAGAAAGTAGAGACCCAAGAATTTTAGTAAAATTTTACAGTGTGACAATTGTCATCTCTCAAGGGAGTCTGAAAATAAATCTTCTTAGGTAATCTGTAAATACCAGGAATTCTAATACATAATTAAGAAAAAGTATGAATTTTCCTCAATCATCATCAATAGTTTTAAAGATTAAAGAAAAGCATAGACAATATTAAGTCATCCCTAAAGGATGAAATGGGACAGGACGACAGGGAAGTGCCAAACTAAGTTTTCTAGGAAAAGCAACTGTAAAAATAGGTGTTCCTTCTTGAGGCAAATCTCAGACTAATAAGATCTGTGAGACATGATTAAGATAAAGCATGAAGTATTCTACATTTTAAACAGTTCACAAACATGATATAGAGGAAAATAGGTTGAAAGGCCAAAAAGAGAAAATGACACAAATTTTAAAGAATCGTCTCCTATAAAACTATAAACAAAAAAAAAAATAAGCCAGGAGGGAACCATTCTACCCCAACCTTGAGATGCTTATTCAGAAAAATATATCTACTTTTTCCAATCTAAGAACATGTTATATCCTGCAACACAATAGATTTCCAATTGACAAAAGCAGTACCTCATCAATGGTCAAGAGATCAACTTTTTCCTTTGCAATCTCTTCACAACGAACAGTTGCATCCATCACCTGTCACATGATTATTTAAAAGGTATATCATATATAACTGGTAAAATTACAAGAGAAACATCCTACTTGTTAGAGAAAACCTAAGCAGTATGCACCTTGTGAGTGGGCAAGTCGAGATCTTTATTTTCTTTGATAATTTTCCAGCTCTGTTGTATGCTGAAAGGAAAGCCAAATGCAGGAACAACTGCTCTTCTGCCACCAAAACTTCCACCAGGGACAATGGAAGGGAAGAAACGTTTCCTCAGAAAAGAAACTTGCAAGTATCCCACAACTAATGATATGCTTACATGCAATTGCATGTCAAGATTGTCAACTAACCTAGCCTAAGTTACTCCTTCATAGAAAAGTTTGTGTTCACTACACACACAACAACCAAGAAACAAGTTGACACCTATATCAAAGTATTTTAAAGATGACAACCATGAGGAAACATTAAGTAATAAAGTATGCCTACAAAAGAGCAAAGCACAGCTTCCAAATGATTCTCAAAGTAGTCAGAAACCCAAATTGACCATGGTCGCAATTAAAGCAAAAGTTAACTCAAACTAGGTTTACTAAGCATATCATTAAATTCAAATTGCAAGGATCACAGCACTTACCTGTTCTTTAAACATCTCTTCTTTCTCTTCATAACTCGACAAAGTTGTTATCTCAATCTAAAACATCCAGAATAAGTTATATTCAGTAAATAAAGAGGTGGGCAACATTGTCCAAGAAAAAACACCAAAGAGTATTGGAGGATCAAACAAACAACATTCTTCAACAACACTTTAAATTAATTGAGATCACTTACATTGAAAAAATCACTAAGTGGGGTCTCCTTGTGCTTAGGGGGCTTTGGAACAGAATCCCAGATCTGCATGCAAAATATAAGATCAGCCTAATGACTGAAAGAAAAAAACACATTTCAATTTGAATGACAAGAAACCCAAAAAACATATTTACCTTTTGAATATCTTCATGAAGAATGGGTTCCAAGACTTCTAAAGGGGTCTATACATAAATAGAACCAATCATTCATTAAAAGAAGACCGGTGAATTCAAACTCAAAAATAAAAAATGAACTAAAGAAATGTCAAAGACTCTAGTCATGTAATGATTTGAAACTCTACAACAAATGAGAAGTAATGCAATATCTACCTTTTTCTTGTCCCTAATAACAAAAAGCAATGTTGTCTTGTGGGGACTAAATAAGTGCATCATGACCTGTCAAATATACAGAGACAAGTCAACAGAAATTTACAAATATCCTTTAAAATTCCGAAGGCTTCAATAAACTAAAGTATACCTGGAACATTGTTTTCAACAATGGCTTGTTTTCTTCTTGTTCACGACCAATGTCATGACACCACCTACATACATTAAAATTCAAACAAATTATCAATTCTAAAAACAACTAAATTTTGTGCATAAATCATAAGAATTTAAAATAACAAAGTATTAAAATAAATAAATAATGGCATAATCTTCAAGGACTTCTTCCCTTACATATTTATTAGCACAATGTCTGAAACAGCTAAAGCAAAAAGTGCACTCTGCTTCTCAAACGTGGTATCATCCTGAAATTCACCAGAATAAAAAATTACTTGTTAGAATGCTTTGTTGAGCATTGGGCTAGTATCTTTGTTACAAGATATTGTTCACCAGATATAAAGAAGG
>SNQJ01S0011276.1:98165-113863 GCA_010110895.2 Picea sitchensis | reverse complement strand
TCAATTATCCACCGACACAAAAAGTGAGTAATCGATGCAATTAATGGTTGTCCTTTCAACATGATTAATGGAATTCCCACACATATAAATTTGAATGTGTTTCCTATTGGACCCTATTATGTGTTGATTGAGATGGATTGGTTGGAGCCAAATCTAGCCCAATTTGAATACTACAATAGGAACTTTGATTGTAATAATGATGAGGGGAATGTGAGAACATTTCAAGGAATCATGAGGCATATATTTATAAGAAAAAATTCAACCATAATAATAATCTAATTTTAAGGCCATAGCCTAGGTAGACACCAAATTGATGTATGTGCCCCCCTTGTTTGTTGGATAAGGGATCCCCACCATGTAGTGATCTGAATTTTTAGTCTATGAATGTGTACATACCCCACCCCATCTGTATTCGAACCCGTGACCTCCAAGGTGGAAACAGATGTAATTGAGATATCCAACTTGTCAAATTCCCCTCGACTTGGCAGTTTGTAGGCCTATTATTCAATACTACATCATTCTCCTTTTGCTAAGAAATTTTTTGAACATCCTTGTTTACAAAAAATACTCTTTATTAATAAAATCTCACTCGAGCGGTGCCTCCACTATCATCTATCAAGGAATGCAACACTTTCCCATTTTTCCTTCCCCTTCCTCCTTCGACTCCTTTCCAGAGTGAAATCATGGAATTATCTTTATTTCAACTCCCAAATCAACCTCATATGCTTATTTGTCTTCTTTCACTACCATTCCCTAGGATAATGTAATTTGTATTGGTACACTAACTTCTTCTTCCTTTCCTTCGACCAAAACATTTTCACCAATGTCATCTACGTACAAGTCAATAATTTCAAAAACATTGGAAACACAATCAATTTGGAAAACATAGCTCCTGTAATTATCTCATATTCAATTTCATCGTCTTTAACTTATTATTTTTCTTCTATAATAGTTTCTTCCATTGTGATTTCTTCACTTCTATCTCTCCTTGGAATTCTAATCTCTTTGTGAAGAGCTACATATGAACCTATATGTGTGTTGCAATAACTATACAAAAAATATTGTAATATTTAAGATATATAACAAGAAATGATGTCAACACCATTCATCTATGATAAATTGAAATTATTGCCAATGGGGTTTATCCAAGGTGGTTAAATAAAGTGGTTGTTATCCTCCCCACCTAGGTATTGTTCTTGTATGTGACATGCTTTCCCCTTATGGGTTGATTTGCCTCCACATGAATTTATTTCATGTGGATGCGACCATGTATGATTCTTAGGTGACTTTGAAAAAACAAATTCCCACTCGAGCATGGTTGCTTAGCCAAGAATTGCCTTCACAAGTCCACGGATAAAATTCATGTTATTGACTGGAAGCATTCAAACAAAAAATATAAATAATTTTCTTTCAACTACTACCAATAGTTAAGGGTGAGTGCAAGCTAATGATGGTATCTCATGATGCGTTAGTGGTAATGGATATCATTAAAAACAAGGATCCTTTTTTACTTTGAGGAATATTTTGAGGTAAATGAACAATGAATCTAAATATGGTGTAATAAGATTAAATGTAGAAAATTTAATTACCTTTTGGAAGATACCATATTATTTATCAAAATTTTGTATAACTATATGAATGATGAGTTTTTCTAGTGATGACATTCTGTTTTTTTATGCGAAGTATAAGATATATGTTCACGTTGGTGCAACACTTTAGTACCTAAATGATGGAATCTAAACATAAAAAAATGTGAATATGTAGAGGATAGGAAATACTAGTGTGGGGATATTTTGCCAATTTATTGTTATTATGATTTTTCAATGTTTTTTTGAAATTAATAAGATCGACAAAGCCCTAAAATTAGTATGTTAAGTGTTGTTGTGTCATTTGAAGGTCTAAAATTTATGAAAATGCATTTTTTTTAGCATGTAGATAGCTCTGTGTGTGTACACACACACATTTGATATAGTTGAGTTATTATAAAGTTATAGGAGATGGATAGGATGAGACATGAAACATAAAATATGACACATAAGTAGGGAATGTATTCTAAAAATCAAGTGCATTATCTTGAAATCAAAATATGGAACATGGCCTAAGTTATCGCCTCCTTTGATTTTCAAATTTCAAAAAATTGTGAATGCTCAAAATGTGCACACATTTTAGGGAGCTCAAAATGCTAGTGCCTTTTAGGGATCTCTAAACACTAGCATGTCTTGTATAACATTGCTGTATTCCTCTTTCTTTGTTATAGTATGGCATTGTGAAAATAATGGGTTATTTTTCTTATAATTTCAATTAAACACTCTCTAGCTAAGAATTTACATGTACATGTTGCCAAAGTTGTCATTGTTTATTTTATGAACTTCATACTTAGGGGTGATATCCTGGATGTAGAACCAATACAAATATGAGAGGATAAAATCAACTTCTACATTAAAGGTTTATCCAAGATCAAAACTTGAATACAAGTTGTGATACCTTTAACGATGTTCACTATGATGCCCCATAGTTTGATGACAAGAGTTCATTTTAAAAAGAGGTCCATCATTGGTGATGAGAGTCCATCATTTTGGTGATGATGGTTCCTTTGTAGCAATTGTTGTTGATAGTGGAGCTTGATTATATGCTTGATTCATATGTATTATTTCAACCACATTTGGAAACCTAGACCATGGTGGGGGTTTTCTTCTATAGTCTTTGCATGATTAGCCCGACATGTAATTACAATTATCCCCACGCATTGGTGGGTTTTCTTTGCATCCACTTTGGGTAGTTTTGGCACACGATTTTTCAATCCATGCTTTACCGATTATGGTTAAGGAATTAAGGTTGTAATCTAATCCAATTCAATGGATAAGGGCCTTTGAATGCCACATGATCCTATGTATTATATTGTAATTTTGTAGTCAATATGGACCATTCATTATTAGATCATAGATATGATAGTAGAGGTTATGTTGGTACCTTTTTTTCCCTAGAAGGAAACCCCTTTTAAAAGAGGGCATTTTATTGCAGCTGTGTATGGTGAGAGATTGTAGTGTGTTTAAGATAGGAGATCGTGAGAGAGTGAAGAAGAGGTTGCAACGGATGTACTGTGGGTGTCATCCCTTCATTTTTATTGACTGAATAATGGGAGTTTTTTATTCATAGACGTATCCCATATCGAGTGAACCATGTATATTGGTGTCTCTCTTGTATTGTGTTCTTCCGTGTTTTATTTCCACATTCATTTTGATTTGTTTTATTATTATCGTTGCATGATACTATTCCTAACAATCACTTCACTATTTTTGGATGAGAATTCAACTAAAGAGTAAAAGATTAATAATTGAGAAGAGGGTGCTTGAAACCAAGTAATGATACACACAAATAAGGATTTTGACATGAACAACAACCTAGTTTTCATAGAAGATCATGATCCACATAATGAATACACCATTGATTTATTAAAGTAACAAAATGATTATATACTTAAATCATGTCACTAAAAGTGTAGTTTGTAATAAGGCCATTCAAACTAGGAAACCCTTGCAAGGCCTATGTGGCGATTCAAGGATTCGTTCTTGAAATTATATTCCTAGAAGATTCCTTTAGGGCATAAGGCCCAAGGTTCCTCCCCCATCCATATCCCTAGACCCATTTCTAGTGCTCCTAATGGCACAAAAATACCCATTTGTAGGTCATGGATACTTTCAGGAGGTAATGTGTGGTGGTTCAAGGTGTTGTGTTTTGTCTAAATCCAAGAAGGTTCATGAAACCAAGTAATGATACACACAAATAGGTATTTTGAGATTGAATGATAACGACCTATTTGTCATAGACAATGATGATCCACATAATGAATACACTATTGATTTATTAAAGTAACAAAATTAATATATACTTAAATCATGTCACAAAAAGTGTACTTTGTAGTAAGGCCATTCAAACTAGGACAAATGTAACGTCCCCTAGCCCAACTGAGGTCCATTACTTGTGGAAAATTCATAAAAACTAAAAATTTATGCAACTAATTTCCTGTAGCTTATCAACTAAAAATTACATACATATTTAAATACTGACTGTTACCATTAATTATATGAATCTACAACATGCTAAAATCACACATGAATGTGACTAATAACTAAATTAAAACAACATATAAATTAGTCTCATACATAGAGTTCATGCACAACAATTTAACTCATAAAATAGCACAACAACAAGATAAAACACTTATCTTTCAAAATAATTGTGAAACTAGTTGCTTGGGATAGACATTCCACCCAACCCTAGACTTGATGTTCCAAATATCAACAACAAGTCGCCCCTAATATAGGGCTAGCAACCCACAAAAGAGGTTGATCTCTCATTGTCCACTCATAGCTCATAAATCCCATAATCCACTGATATTCTCCTACAACTATCCCAATTTTCCACCAGCTCTCTTCCTCTTGACCAACCCAACCCAAGGAATGTACCCCTTCAGTGATTTCAGTCCCTTGGGCATCCCATTCATTTATTAGGGTCTCTCTGGCATAGGTAACCATGAATCTCTCATGTGGGAACTCAAGGGAACTTGCTGCCAGTAAAACTACTAGAAAATAACAAAAAACACTTGTTGTTACAGTGCAAGTCACTCAGGAGTTCACTCTTCATTCCTAACAACTCCACTCTTAAATATTCATCTCCAAAGATGCTCCTGATATGTTCCAACATGCTCTATAATTTTCCCTCCATGGAATATCTAGCTCCAAGCTCTCTTTCTTGCTCTTCACTTGTTGTTCATGCCAAAAACTGATTCTCTAAGACTATTGTAGCTGCCCATATGAATTTACTCTCCTTTGGATGCCTTTCTTAACTCACACACTTACCCAAGATGATTGTACTCAACCCCCATGCTCCCAATAACTATGGGATGTCACTTCTCACACCCACCCTCTTACATGCATTCAATGATTGGCTTTGGGAACACTCAATCAGAAACTAGAGTTTAATACATAGTCATAACAAAATTCAAGAATGTGTGTGGAATTAATATACATGGGTAATTCCCCCTTATTATCGGATTAATCGTTAAGTGCAGAGAAGAACATGTCTCCCTAACTTCCACAGGAAACTAGAACAAAACAAAACAAAATACACACTTCGCTATCGACGCTTGTTCCTCGCTAGTGTCATCCTTGTAACTCCTTCCTTGAGTTTGCAGAATAGTAAGTCTGTTTAAGAATCACAAACCAACAAAGAGGGAAAACAAATATATATGTATTCTAATGAAGTCTATGTATATGATCAAGGAATTATACAATAGAAGACAAGATGCTTATATATGGAAGAAATGTATCACTGTATTAAGTGAATAAAAAGTGGAGAATAAAACCTATTCCTTGATGTTGCAAGGTCCCCTTTCGATGGCTCTTTGCTTCAGCACACACACCTTTGCTCCAAACACCTTGGATGAAGAAGATCCACAATCTGACTTGAAGAACTAAAGCAAATCTCTCAAGCATAATTTGAAGTAGAACCCTCCATACAAATCTTATCCTATTTAACCTTATCCTTTTCCATGAAAGATCCCCCTTTATATAGTGTGAAAGAGAGATGGATGAGGATATTAGGAGGATCCCACCAAATCAGAGAAGCGAGTAAGATCCAAACCGATCGGAGGCCACCTCATCTTCTAGAAGATTCCCTTCTAGAACATTCATGAAATTTGACCTTTCTCATGCTTTAAGCATCGTTGCACCCTATGCACAAGTAACATGCGACGACGTCGCAATCCAAGTTTAGGGTAGAGTGCGATGATCAGGCATTGTCACACCCCATGCATATAGCAGGGTGCGACAACCTTCCTTGACATGGTTTTTGAGAGAGGAAAGAAAATCACTTTTCCCATGGAGAAAGTCTTCTTTTAATATTTCCAGGGAACATGAACACATGTTGTCAGGTGATCATTGAGGTGACCAAAATAATGTGTAACAGAATTCCCCCAAAGCATGAAGCTGGAACTCATGACAACTGAAATAATTTGTAGAATGTGTGTGTCAAAAATAAGGAGCGCATCGATCAAGAACTTGCAAACAAACAAGCATATGCATAATATCATACCATTTCTGAGGTAGGCATTCCCATACTCAGAATACAAGTGACTCTAATCATAAGTGTCAAGTGAGTCATGGCCACTAAACATACACTGTGGATCCATGTCATCATAATTCAACATAGCCACCATGAATACACTATAGATTTATGCTCTAAAAGAATTCAAATTCAGACATAGCCACGAGACATACATAGTGGATCTATGTGTCAGTTCTAATTCATGAATACTCCATCGCAACCTGGATCAAAATTATAAGATCTAGGGTCTTCATTTCCATCACTTCTAAGTATGAATCTAGCCATGTGATTACATGTGTTGAAGTCGGACATGGTAGAAACTACTTGATTATTGATCATTAATGAAAACCGTTAACAAGTGAGAGGGAAATCACCATTGATGTCAATGAATCCCAAGGTACCCTAGTACAATCCAACGAATGTGAATAATTGAGTTGAAGTCAAACACTCGATGGAATCTTCCAATCAGGGGTCAATGATGTGAACCCATTGCTGAAAGCGAAGAAACATGCCATTGATGCATGCAAGCTCTAAGGTAGTAAATTATTTCTAAGTCTTGTTCCTGGATAATGTGTTGAATTCGACAGGAAAAGACTCATCACAGGAGGGCCTTGATATATCCCCCATCAATGACACAAAATATGTAATAGATTTGAAGTAGATCAGAGTATGAAGTGATTCAGAACTAACTTAGCAAAGGCTGACATGGTAGAAAATTTATAACTGCAGATGGCTAACTCGATAGAAGGCTTGTTTAGGTTGGACTTCTCTTGAACATATGAATGAAACAACAATGGTCTTGGCAACATTGACTCAATGAGCACCCAACATATGAACTTGTGGATGGTCAAACGAGAGACAAATGGATTTCCCAAATCAGATACAATGATGAAGGGGGGTGTCATGTTCGAGAGCGACTATTACTTCCACTAACACAAATACAGAGACACATTTCTTTCCCAATTCCCCCCCACCATTTCTAGTGAGTACCTATTTATTTTTACGCAAGCTTGAGGAGGATAACATATGCTTGTAGATGTAAGCTCATCCTTCAAACGATTCCCTCAGAGTATGTTTAACGAACCCTAAGAAGGAGTGGTTCGATCCCATATGGGTCTTTCAATGCTTGTTTAATGAGTCCAAGGAAATAAAACTTAGGGGTTTTTCAATTTTAGAAAGTCTGAAAAACACTTAAAGAGAACTCCATTAGGTCCTTTTTCGTAAATTACTCTGACAAGACTGAAAAAGTGATAACCTACTGCTCATAATATGTTTTCTTGAAATACTTTTACGAGCGTGAAAAGAACAAGGTCACTCAACCATATTTTCATGTTTAGGGAGTTTGAAAAGAGCTTAAAGGATACTCCTTATGCTTCATTTTTCGTGTTGCCAATACGAGTTCGAAAAAATGACAAAAGACTACTCGATTACATTCTCATGGTTTCATGAGCATGAGAAAGAATTAACACTCTGGTCAGAGTTTTTCCTGAAAAACCCTAAAAGGATCTGTACACGTGAATAAATATACAAAAACAAACCAAAAAAGGGTGGACCCTTGTTCCAACGTCTCATCTCTAGACTTTTTAATCTACAAAAGTCAACACTTGTAAAGTTGTTAAGACTTTAGGGCATGGATAAAGAATAAAAATAATATAATTTGCAAATGAAAAATGATAAAAGTTAATAAAATAGGTTAAAAACACCATTTTACCATTTCATTTGTAAGTTTACCCAAATAGTGCTCAAAATCCCTTTTTCACCTCGATTTTCAACTGTCGATTGCGGAGCGTGCGGTGGATCATTTCACGAATAGTCTTCGTCAAACATGTAATCTCCTTGTCCTTCTCTTTTCGCAGTTTCAAAATTGATTTTTATTTGTTAAATTTGTGTTTTTGGGTCATTTTTTAGGGGTTACCTGCGCATTGAGGTTGTCGCAGGTGCCCTATATCGTGAACTGCGATGATCTAGGATATTACTTCTTTGGGAATGACCCGAGAAAAATTATGGCTCTCAGGAAATGTGGGTTACTAAAATTCTTCAGGATTCAGGGCATGAGAGCCCAATTGAGACTACTAGAATACTTGGTTCACATGTGGGATGTGAACGAGTAGGCATTTCACGTGGGTGTCCACACACTCAAAATAGATATCAAAGATCTCTATTTCTTGACAGGACTATCTCGTCGTGGTTCATGGGTGACACTTACAGGAAGCATGGGTGGAGGTGAGCCTATAGACTACTATGTCTACCATCATTGTGTGCTAGGTACTGAGAAACATAGCAGTAAGGTAGAGTTCAGGGATGTCCGAGATTTGCCTTTGTGGACAATCCCTTACACTATTACTTGCATGGCACGAAGTGCAACTCTTAATATGGCTTTTCAGAACCATTTTCAGTATTCCACAGAATGTATGGAGCTCAGGGTCTTCAACTGGTGTGAGGGGGTCCTAAAAAGCATGAAGAAAAAACTTACCAAGTGTCGAAATGGTGGGTTAAAGAAATTTGGATATGGGTCTATTTTGGTATCCTTCTTCCCGGAGAGGGTCCCTGTCCTACACCTGCAGGTGGAGTGGGGTATACCTGCTCCACAAGATCCAAGGTTGAAGAGGTGGGTAGATCCCATGGTTCGACATGGAGGTGTTACCATCATCAAATATGACGATGTCTTCTTCCAATGGCTGAGGACTCAATTGCTCATGGTTGAAGATTATGCGTATGCTGAGGTAGATTTCCGTGGAGATCCATATTTGTCTCTTCCTGACAGGTCCCAATCGGAGGACATAGGTAAGAAGAAAATTTTGTTTATATAATGTTTTATTTTATTTTAATAATATATATATTTTTTTGTGTTATTTATCCAATGACTAATCGAGTGCTCTCATCAATGCAGATGTGGGGTCTTATCGTCTCCCAGGATCGTCTCTCATCCAAAGGCGAGGAGAGAGAGGTGATGTAGCAGGAGTGGTTGTCGCAGACCTCGAGGTTGTAGAACAGAACCTGGAGGGACTTACCATGCATGTCCCCGTCGCTATTGTGGATGAGCTCCCTAGACACTACCAACGCCACACAGTGGGCATATCTGCATCCATCGATCAAATGCTCTGTAGAGTATCACGAGCAATCACTTGTTATAGAGAGAAACATCCCTGATGCTTTTGTACATGAAGCTATGAGCTTCACATTTTTGATATTTTGGTCTTCGAACAAGAACACTTTTTGTAAAATTTTATCGTTATAAATATAAGGCTCCTACCGACTTACTTGTTTTATGTACAAAGTGTGATTGGATTTTATAAATGTCTCAAATGTTTGTCTAACACATAATTAGCCAATGCATATGTCAATGTATTTAGACATCTAGGAATGTGTTGATATTCAATGTAATCAAAATGACGTTCCAAGAGGCGAATTCGTAAATATACCCTTAACAAAGTAGAACTTCAGATAGAATAAACGTTATTCAACTGTAGTAATACTAATTGTGAATCAAGTCATACAATAATATGACAAATTCCAAGTGAAACAACGTCAGTTAACAACTCAATAACTGCACTGTATTCCACGATATTGTTAGTTACACGACCAAGACAAACACCATGTAGACTGATTAATTCATCTGTAGGTGCATATATTTCCCAAGAAGCAAACATTAAGTTTTGAGTATCGCGACTAGTGCCATCAATGAAGCCAATATAGGGTAGCGAAGACACCGACATCTGGAAACCAAGCACAATGTAAGGTAAGAAGCTGAAATGTGGAACCAAAAATGAAAAATCACAAAAGAGTATGATACACTAAAAATACACAACACTCATGCAAAAATGATTTAAGCATAGTACTTCTTCAAGTAAAGCCCATTTCTGGGTTCACTAAAAGGAAATCCATCATAATCCACCAGCTCATAATCCCCTTTCTCCAACACTTGTTTCACAATATAAGGACCCCACCACATGGACTCAAATTTATCGGCCCCTAGCAAATCACGATCTTGCTCGTAAAGAAGAACTAGATCACCTTTAGAAAAAACATGTGGTTTGACATGTCTGTCATATTGGGCTTTGACACGCTTTTTCTGAGTTTCGATGAATAAGGCAACATCACGACGGGTTTTGTCTAATTGCATCAAATACAAAAGACATTCCTCTTTAGCTGAGGTGTTAGGGAGAAGTTCGACAACTAGTTTCAAAGATGGGATTTCACATTCAATCAGAAAAATTTCTTCGATACCATATACTAACTGGAAAGGTGTGAACCCTGTGGCAGACTTAACGGATGTCTGATAGGCCCATAATGCTGAGAAAAAAATCATGTGCCAATTTGACTTATGAATTCCTACCATTCGTCGAAGCATAGTAGTGAGAACTTTGTTAATTGCTTCAACCTGGCTATTGGCCTGTGGATAATAGGGGGTTGAGTTTTCATGTCGAAGACCCAACTTCTCAGTAAGTTCATACATCATGAAATTGCGAAAATGACTACTATGATCAGTAACGATGGCTTGAGGGACACCAAATCTAGTAATGATATGATTGAATATGGATAACGCTGCAATTTTCCTGGTATTGTCAAATGTAGGCATCGCCTCGACCCATTTAGTGAAATAGTCCACAGTTACAATAATGTATCCATGCCCCTCGATCGAGTGAGAGTTACATGTCATGAAGTCAATACCCCATTTAGCGAATGGACCGATGAAAACTACAGGGTGAAGAGGAACAGGGTGAGATCAGATCTTATTGTTGTAAGTTTGACAAGCATGGCATTTTTGGACAGAAGTAATGCAATCCTTAAACAACAAAGGCCATAAATAACCAGCTCGTAAGATATTTTGGGCAGTGGCATACCCAGACATATGACCGCCACATGCTCCAGAGTGACAACCATTCAAATATTTCTCAACTTCATCGCAGGTAAGACATCGTCGAAATATGGAATCAATACCACGACGATAAAGGGTATCACCAAGGATAATGTATTGACGGGCTTGATACCGGATACGACAATGATCTATATTAGAAAGGTCAGGCCGTGAATTTTGGGTCTTGAGATAGATGATAATATCTCCGTACCATATATCGTCAGAACTGATCAGAAAGAGAGATTCTTCAGGCAAGGAATCCTCTGTCACAGTTTCCGTCTTAGTAGAGGGAATGTCACATATCAATTCGACAAAAACCAAAGACTTCTTTGACTTGGCACGTTCAAAATCCAAATCAAACTCCTGGAGAATAACTATCCATTTAGAGTACTTCCCCCCCAACAATTGTCGAGTAAGGATATGTTGAATGGGGTTGTAATCGGAAATGACCATGGTTCTGCGTAATAGGATTTAGTGACGAAAATGTTGAACAACTTGAACAACTTCCAAGTCCAGTTTCTCCACATGTAAATATTTGGTTTTGGTAGTCATGAGACTCCGACTCAAATAATATATAACATGCTCATTATGTGAATCATCCTCTTGGACTAAAACCATAGAAATGGTAGAGTCTAAAGTAACTAAGTATAGGAAACAACAATGGGGTATGGGTTAAGGCGAGTTTCAAAGCTTCAAAGTATTTGTTTGCAGTGTCGTCCCATACAAAATCGTAACCTTTCTTGAGAAGCCGAGTAAATCCTTTCGTTAATTTAGCGCAGTTGGGAATGAATCGACGTAAAAAGTTTGCCTTCCCTTGCAAACTTTGGAGTTGACATAGAGTGGAAGGAGGAGGAAGATTAAGAATATCTTCAACCTTCAAGGGTTGTACTTGAATCCCATGTATAGGCACGATAAAGCCAATAAGTCGTCCAAATTCCACACAAAAAACACATTTGTGTGGATTCAAACGTATGCGATAATAACGACAACGTAGGAAAATGGCCTGTAAATGTGCCGAGTGATCTTGAAGATGCATGGAATGCACCTATAGATCGTCTAGATATGGTTGTACAATGTGCCTAATGTTGTGAAAAGCATAAGACATAGCGCGCTGAAAAGTCACTCCAATGTTTTTGAGACCAAAAGGTAGTTTCCTATATGTGAAGGTTCCCCAAGGGAAAATAAAAGCAGTCTTATGTTGATTTGCAGATAAAATATTGATTTGATTATAGCCGGAGAAACCATCCATCAAGAAGAATATTTCACTCCCGGCATAGTCGTCAACAATCTAGTCAACGAAAGGGGTTGGATAATTTTCTTTGGGACAAGCTTTGTTTATATCTCTATAATCTACACAAATGCGGATCATGTCTTGTTTCTTGTTAACCAAAACAATATTGGACACCCAATCGGTCAAAGCCACAGGATAAACAAAGCGAACTTTAAGAAGTATTTCAACTTCAAGCTTAATAACAACGACTTTACGTGGATGTACTGGACGAAGTATCTTTCAAACGATTTTAGCGTTCAGGTAAGTCTTAATCTCATCCACAACAATATCAGGATCAATACCAAGCATTTCTTCATAACTCTAGGAAAAAATGTCACAAAATTCTTGGAAAAGGGATTTATAAGTGCAAACTTCATCAGTAGAACATGAGGCACCGATATGAACATTTTCCACGACTCCGAGTTTAATCGATATGTCAAGATGAACGATAGGTGAAATATTACTCAAGTTCCCTTCATACAAAACATCGTGTGTTGATTCAGGAGCAGAGGAAATAAGAACAACGATAGACGAAGTCGAAATCCGTTGGTAACTCTGTATGGTCTCATGTTTTACGAAGAGAATAGAATGGTGATTCCAATCGTCCCATGGAGTATCTTCCATGGACATGACCGCCATGATCATCTCATTAGTAGGAAATATCACGTGGAATGGATAAGGAGATATATCACTGAGAGAAGGAGGAGAAGGAGTTGCCGATTGAATATCTTGATAAGCCGATTTCGCCGAACTTAAAGGCATTCTATCACCGTAATGAAGATAATCACCAGAGCTAGGTACCATCCATGGGTCATAAGACTCAGGGGTTTCATGAATAAAAGGTTGATATCATGTTAATCGAGGCGGCAAAAGGAGGAGGAATATCGAGTGGCAGAATAGGAAAAGTACCCATCAAGGTTGAATCTTTTAAAAGACCCATGTCGACATTCTCATAACTGGGAGGTTTTTTTGAAATAAAAGGTATGTTGCTAGTACATGAATCAAAATTAAAGAAGGCCAGTTGATCAACGACAATGAATTTTCCTTGGTGTGGGAAACATAACACACGAAAAAGAGTAGAAACAATTCCGTGCATGGAGTCAATCCAACTACGTCCAAGTAGAAGGTTGTAATTGAGAGGTGCATCAAATACCTCAACCTCAACATTAACTGCTTTACCTTATAACATAATAGACAATGAAGGAAGAACACTGTAAGGTTTAAACCCTGTACCATTAAAATATTTAAGAGTATTGTGTGACTCAGTAAGGGAAAGAGAGTCAATATCTTTCCAAAAAGTAACGGACATAATACAAGTCAAGGCTCCTTCATCAATAACGGTTCGAAAAATATTCTTATTTTGTACAACAACTTGGATCTGAAACGTTAATTGAGGAGGAATCCTTGGAATGTAATTTTCCAAGTCAAAGATTATTAAATTAGTATCGGTAGGATCAATTCCACCAATATCCTTTAAAAACGCCTTCCGTTGAGTAGGACAACTTTGAAGGACTTCGAGAGCTGAAATCACAGAGGGTACTTGTGCAAGATCTTCTATTATACTGTAGTTTTTGGCAGCATGTGCATGAGGATTAAATGAAGACTTTCAAACAATGCCCTTGGGAGGAGGACAAAGAACTGTATCTAGGCTCGGTCATTTGAGATGAAGAGGACCATTTGGAGCTGAAGTTGGGGGAGGAGGTTGAACCAAAAGAGGTGGTAAATCATCAACTTTCTCTTTCGAAGGAGAATAATATTTGGTTCGAGTTGTGACTACAACTTCGTTCTTCTTGGAGTCACCAGTACACATAAGTACATAAGATGTGGTAGAGGGAGAAGGTTGGTCATGGATGACCAATTGGGCATGTTGTTGAGAAGGAAAAGGTTGTGACAAGACGACGAGTGTAGGAGGTTTTCCAGTCCCTTGCAGGAACTTAGTAACCTCAACACGTCATGGACAATATTTCGTATAATGATCCTCACCACAGATAAGGCAAGGATAATGAGGTTTACGCTTATCTTTATCATCAACAGGTTGTGTTTTGGGTTTCTCAGATTGTCGATTATTATTTTTTTCCTCCTTATTCTTATCCTTTCCTTTATTTTTATTTTGATTTTTACCGGTAGGTGTAGATTGAACCAAATTAACTTCAGAAGTTTTACCGGGAGAAGGAGTAGGAGTATGATTATTTTGTACATTAGAAGTGGTAGACTTGGGATTGGTATGACTGGCTTGTGTAGACTGAGCCTCAGCATGAAAAGCTCCAATCACGCCATCAACAACATGGGAAGCTACTGGAGGTGTTGGGGTAGGAGTCGTAGATGGACGGGGAGCATCCGGAATCAAGTCGTATAGTGTGCCCGCATGCGAATAAATGAGATCTAGACATTGAGCATGACTAATCTCCTTCTCTTCAGTGACGACACCACCCATGGATACATCACGGGCGATAGGACCAATGAGTGACTTAGTAAACCACTTAGCCAATAGTTGATCAGGAAGGGAAACTTTGATTAAACGTCTTCTCCTCCTCCACTTGTGAATGTGATCAGAAATGTGAGTGGAAGAGGATTGTTTAAATGAACTCAAAATTTCAATTCTTGTCTCGTAACGAATTTAGAAATTGGTAATGCATTAAGAATGCCATGGCTAAGGTGTTAAAGTCATTAAATAATCCTCGTGGTAACTCAATATACCATTTGGTTTCCAAACCTGTAAGAGTTCATTGGAAAAGTCGTAATCTTATAGAGTCATCCATCAATGAGTTGGATGAACACCAAAGATGGAAAGTCATGACGTGATTATTTGGGTCTTCTCCCGATTGACCGTCAAACTTAGGAATGTCAGATGGTAATTTGGATGGTATGACGAGCCAATAAGGAGAATGTAAAATAGGATCATTCAAAATCCTAGATAAATCCGGTAAATCCAAAGTAGCAAGAAATGGAAACTATTTGTTCACTTGAGGAAACTGGTAGTTTTGAGGAGGTAGTCCCATAGGTATACCAGTAGGACCGTAAGCAGTCTGTAGATAGTTATATAGTCTTGTCAGTTTTGGTTGTGGAGGGTTTTGATTAAGTAAGCTCCCTTGGAAAGGAACATTAGACTGAAAATTTTGACCCCAAGTAGGATTCATAGAACCTGGATATGGTTGCTCAAGATTAGGGGGTACAAAATAATTAACTTGAGGATGTTTCCCCCTATACGGTTTTTGATTCCCTTGGAAAGAAAGATTACAAGGTTGAGATTGTAATCCAGGTATAATTTTCCCATAAACTGGGTTATGGCCTCCAACTTGAGGTTGACCTCCAACAAGAATATGAAAACCAGAAGCGAAAAAATGACTGGTGCCTCCAATTGGATTGGAGCTACTAGGGCCAAGGCGATTAGATCCTCCAGGAGAAGGTGGAGGAGGAACGTAAGTGTTGGGTATGTGTTATATTCTTTACATGTGTGTGTGTGTG
>SNQJ01S0011276.1:53451-97160 GCA_010110895.2 Picea sitchensis | reverse complement strand
TCATTTTGATTACATTGAATATCAACACATTCCTAGATGTCTAAATACATTGACATATGCATTGGCTAATTATGTGTTAGACAAACATTTGAGACATTTATAAAATCCAATCACACTTTGTACATAAAACAAGTAAGTCGGTAGGAGCCTTATATTTATAACGATAAAATTTTACAAAAAGTGTTCTTGTTCGAAGACCAAAATATCAAAAATGTGAAGCTCATAGCTTCATGTACAAAAGCATCAGGGATGTTTCTCTCTATAACAAGTGATTGCTCGTGATACTCTACAGAGCATTTGATCGATGGATGCAGATATGCCCACTGTGTGGCGTTGGTAGTGTCTAGGGAGCTCATCCACAATAGCGACGGGGACATGCATGGTAAGTCCCTCCAGGTTCTGTTCTACAACCTCGAGGTCTGCGACAACCACTCCTGCTACATCACCTCTCTCTCCTCGCCTTTGGATGAGAGACGATCCTGGGAGACGATAAGACCCCACATCTGCATTGATGAGAGCACTCGATTAGTCATTGGATAAATAACACAAAAAAATATATATATTATTAAAATAAAATAAAACATTATATAAACAAAATTTTCTTCTTACCTATGTCCTCCGATTGGGACCTGTCAGGAAGAGACAAATATGGATCTCCACGGAAATCTACCTCAGCATACGCATAATCTTCAACCATGAGCAATTGAGTCCTCAGCCATTGGAAGAAGACATCGTCATATTTGATGATGGTAACACCTCCATGTCGAACCATGGGATCTACCCACCTCTTCAACCTTGGATCTTGTGGAGCAGGTATACCCCACTCCACCTGCAGGTGTAGGACAGGGACCCTCTCCGGGAAGAAGGATACCAAAATAGACCCATATCCAAATTTCTTTAACCCACCATTTCGACACTTGGTAAGTTTTTTCTTCATGCTTTTTAGGACCCCCTCACACCAGTTGAAGACCCTGAGCTCCATACATTCTGTGGAATACTGAAAATGGTTCTGAAAAGCCATATTAAGAGTTGCACTTCGTGCCATGCAAGTAATAGTGTAAGGGATTGTCCACAAAGGCAAATCTCGGACATCCCTGAACTCTACCTTACTGCTATGTTTCTCAGTACCTAGCACACAATGATGGTAGACATAGTAGTCTATAGGCTCACCTCCACCCATGCTTCCTGTAAGTGTCACCCATGAACCACGACGAGATAGTCCTGTCAAGAAATAGAGATCTTTGATATCTATTTTGAGTGTGTGGACACCCACGTGAAATGCCTACTCGTTCACATCCCACATGTGAACCAAGTATTCTAGTAGTCTCAATTGGGCTCTCATGCCCTGAATCCTGAAGAATTTTAGTAACCCACATTTCCTGAGAGCCATAATTTTTCTCGGGTCATTCCCAAAGAAGTAATATCCTAGATCATCGCAGTTCACGATATAGGGCACCTGCGACAACCTCAATGCGCAGGTAACCCCTAAAAAATGACCCAAAAACACAAATTTAACAAATAAAAATCAATTTTGAAACTGCGAAAAGAGAAGGACAAGGAGATTACATGTTTGACGAAGACTATTCGTGAAATGATCCACCGCACGCTCCGCAATCGACAGTTGAAAATCGAGGTGAAAAAGGGATTTTGAGCACTATTTGGGTAAACTTACAAATGAAATGGTAAAATGGTGTTTTTAACCTATTTTATTAACTTTTATCATTTTTCATTTGCAAATTATATTATTTTTATTCTTTATCCATGCCCTAAAGTCTTAACAACTTTACAAGTGTTGACTTTTGTAGATTAAAAAGTCTAGAGATGAGACGTTGGAACAAGGGTCCACCCTTTTTTGGTTTGTTTTTGTATATTTATTCACGTGTACAGATCCTTTTAGGGTTTTTCAGGAAAAACTCTGACCAGAGTGTTAATTCTTTCTCATGCTCATGAAACCATGAGAATGTAATCGAGTAGTCTTTTGTCATTTTTTCGAACTCGTATTGGCAACACGAAAAATGAAGCATAAGGAGTATCCTTTAAGCTCTTTTCAAACTCCCTAAACATGAAAATATGGTTGAGTGACCTTGTTCTTTTCACGCTCGTAAAAGTATTTCAAGAAAACATATTATGAGCAGTAGGTTATCACTTTTTCAGTCTTGTCAGAGTAATTTACGAAAAAGGACCTAATGGAGTTCTCTTTAAGTGTTTTTCAGACTTTCTAAAATTGAAAAACCCCTAAGTTTTATTTCCTTGGACTCATTAAACAAGCATTGAAAGACCCATATGGGATCGAACCACTCCTTCTTAGGGTTCGTTAAACATACTCTGAGGGAATCGTTTGAAGGATGAGCTTACATCTACAAGCATATGTTATCCTCCTCAAGCTTGCGTAAAAATAAATAGGTACTCACTAGAAATGGTGGGGGGGAATTGGGAAAGAAATGTGTCTCTGTATTTGTGTTAGTGGAAGTAATAGTCGCTCTCGAACATGACACCCCCCTTCATCATTGTATCTGATTTGGGAAATCCATTTGTCTCTCGTTTGACCATCCACAAGTTCATATGTTGGGTGCTCATTGAGTCAATGTTGCCAAGACCATTGTTGTTTCATTCATATGTTCAAGAGAAGTCCAACCTAAACAAGCCTTCTATCGAGTTAGCCATCTGCAGTTATAAATTTTCTACCATGTCAGCCTTTGCTAAGTTAGTTCTGAATCACTTCATACTCTGATCTACTTCAAATCTATTACATATTTTGTGTCATTGATGGGGGATATATCAAGGCCCTCCTGTGATGAGTCTTTTCCTGTCGAATTCAACACATTATCCAGGAACAAGACTTAGAAATAATTTACTACCTTAGAGCTTGCATGCATCAATGGCATGTTTCTTCGCTTTCAGCAATGGGTTCACATCATTGACCCCTGATTGGAAGATTCCATCGAGTGTTTGACTTCAACTCAATTATTCACATTCGTTGGATTGTACTAGGGTACCTTGGGATTCATTGACATCAATGGTGATTTCCCTCTCACTTGTTAACGGTTTTCATTAATGATCAATAATCAAGTAGTTTCTACCATGTCCGACTTCAACACATGTAATCACATGGCTAGATTCATACTTAGAAGTGATGGAAATGAAGACCCTAGATCTTATAATTTTGATCCAGGTTGCGATGGAGTATTCATGAATTAGAACTGACACATAGATCCACTATGTATGTCTCGTGGCTATGTCTGAATTTGAATTCTTTTAGAGCATAAATCTATAGTGTATTCATGGTGGCTATGTTGAATTATGATGACATGGATCCACAGTGTATGTTTAGTGGCCATGACTCACTTGACACTTATGATTAGAGTCACTTGTATTCTGAGTATGGGAATGCCTACCTCAGAAATGGTATGATATTATGCATATGCTTGTTTGTTTGCAAGTTCTTGATCGATGCGCTCCTTATTTTTGACACACACATTCTACAAATTATTTCAGTTGTCATGAGTTCCAGCTTCATGCTTTGGGGGAATTCTGTTACACATTATTTTGGTCACCTCAATGATCACCTGACAACATGTGTTCATGTTCCCTGGAAATATTAAAAGAAGACTTTCTCCATGGGAAAAGTGATTTTCTTTCCTCTCTCAAAAACCATGTCAAGGAAGGTTGTCGCACCCTGCTATATGCATGGGGTGTGACAATGCCTGATCATCGCACTCTACCCTAAACTTGGATTGCGACGTCGTCGCATGTTACTTGTGCATAGGGTGCAACGATGCTTAAAGCATGAGAAAGGTCAAATTTCATGAATGTTCTAGAAGGGAATCTTCTAGAAGATGAGGTGGCCTCCGATCGGTTTGGATCTTACTCGCTTCTCTGATTTGGTGGGATCCTCCTAATATCCTCATCCATCTCTCTTTCACACTATATAAAGGGGGATCTTTCATGGAAAAGGATAAGGTTAAATAGGATAAGATTTGTATGGAGGGTTCTACTTCAAATTATGCTTGAGAGATTTGCTTTAGTTCTTCAAGTCAGATTGTGGATCTTCTTCATCCAAGGTGTTTGGAGCAAAGGTGTGTGTGCTGAAGCAAAGAGCCATCGAAAGGGGACCTTGCAACATCAAGGAATAGGTTTTATTCTCCACTTTTTATTCACTTAATACAGTGATACATTTCTTCCATATATAAGCATCTTGTCTTCTATTGTATAATTCCTTGATCATATACATAGACTTCATTAGAATACATATATATTTGTTTTCCCTCTTTGTTGGTTTGTGATTCTTAAACAGACTTACTATTCTGCAAACTCAAGGAAGGAGTTACAAGGATGACACTAGCGAGGAACAAGCGTCGATAGCGAAGTGTGTATTTTGTTTTGTTTTGTTCTAGTTTCCTGTGGAAGTTAGGGAGACATGTTCTTCTCTGCACTTAACGATTAATCCGATAATAAGGGGGAATTACCCATGTATATTAATTCCACACACATTCTTGAATTTTGTTATGACTATGTATTAAACTCTAGTTTCTGATTGAGTGTTCCCAAAGCCAATCATTGAATGCATGTAAGAGGGTGGGTGTGAGAAGTGACATCCCATAGTTATTGGGAGCATGGGGGTTGAGTACAATCATCTTGGGTAAGTGTGTGAGTTAAGAAAGGCATCCAAAGGAGAGTAAATTCATATGGGCAGCTACAATAGTCTTAGAGAATCAGTTTTTGGCATGAACAACAAGTGAAGAGCAAGAAAGAGAGCTTGGAGCTAGATATTCCATGGAGGGAAAATTATAGAGCATGTTGGAACATATCAGGAGCATCTTTGGAGATGAATATTTAAGAGTGGAGTTGTTAGGAATGAAGAGTGAACTCCTGAGTGACTTGCACTGTAACAACAAGTGTTTTTTGTTATTTTCTAGTAGTTTTACTGGCAGCAAGTTCCCTTGAGTTCCCACATGAGAGATTCATGGTTACCTATGCCAGAGAGACCCTAATAAATGAATGGGATGCCCAAGGGACTGAAATCACTGAAGGGGTACATTCCTTGGGTTGGGTTGGTCAAGAGGAAGAGAGCTGGTGGAAAATTGGGATAGTTGTAGGAGAATATCAGTGGATTATGGGATTTATGAGCTATGAGTGGACAATGAGAGATCAACCTCTTTTGTGGGTTGCTAGCCCTATATTAGGGGCGACTTGTTGTTGATATTTGGAACATCAAGTCTAGGGTTGGGTGGAATGTCTATCCCAAGCAACTAGTTTCACAATTATTTTGAAAGATAAGTGTTTTATCTTGTTGTTGTGCTATTTTATGAGTTAAATTGTTGTGCATGAACTCTATGTATGAGACTAATTTATATGTTGTTTTAATTTAGTTATTAGTCACATTCATGTGTGATTTTAGCATGTTGTAGATTCATATAATTAATGGTAACAGTCAGTATTTAAATATGTATGTAATTTTTAGTTGATAAGCTACAGGAAATTAGTTGCATAAATTTTTAGTTTTTATGAATTTTCCACAAGTAATGGACCTCAGTTGGGCTAGGGGACGTTACATTTGTCCTAGTTTGAATGGCCTTACTACAAAGTACACTTTTTGTGACATGATTTAAGTATATATTAATTTTGTTACTTTAATAAATCAATAGTGTATTCATTATGTGGATCATCATTGTCTATGACAAATAGGTCGTTATCATTCAATCTCAAAATACCTATTTGTGTGTATCATTACTTGGTTTCATGAACCTTCTTGGATTTAGACAAAACACAACACCTTGAACCACCACACATTACCTCCTGAAAGTATCCATGACCTACAAATGGGTATTTTTGTGCCATTAGGAGCACTAGAAATGGGTCTAGGGATATGGATGGGGGAGGAACCTTGGGCCTTATGCCCTAAAGGAATCTTCTAGGAATATAATTTCAAGAACGAATCCTTGAATCGCCACATAGGCCTTGCAAGGGTTTCCTAGTTTGAATGGCCTTATTACAAACTACACTTTTAGTGACATGATTTAAGTATATAATCATTTTGTTACTTTAATAAATCAATGGTGTATTCATTATGTGGATCATGATCTTCTATGAAAACTAGGTTGTTGTTCATGTCAAAATCCTTATTTGTGTGTATCATTACTTGGTTTCAAGCACCCTCTTCTCAATTATTAATCTTTTACTCTTTAGTTGAATTCTCATCCAAAAATAGTGAAGTGATTGTTAGGAATAGTATCATGCAACGATAATAATAAAACAAATCAAAATGAATGTGGAAATAAAACACGGAAGAACACAATACAAGAGAGACACCAATATACATGGTTCACTCGATATGGGATACGTCTATGAATAAAAAACTCCCATTATTCAGTCAATAAAAATGAAGGGATGACACCCACAGTACATCCGTTGCAACCTCTTCTTCACTCTCTCACGATCTCCTATCTTAAACACACTACAATCTCTCACCATACACAGCTGCAATAAAATGCCCTCTTTTAAAAGGGGTTTCCTTCTAGGGAAAAAAAGGTACCAACATAACCTCTACTATCATATCTATGATCTAATAATGAATGGTCCATATTGACTACAAAATTACAATATAATACATAGGATCATGTGGCATTCAAAGGCCCTTATCCATTGAATTGGATTAGATTACAACCTTAATTCCTTAACCATAATCGGTAAAGCATGGATTGAAAAATCGTGTGCCAAAACTACCCAAAGTGGATGCAAAGAAAACCCACCAATGCGTGGGGATAATTGTAATTACATGTCGGGCTAATCATGCAAAGACTATAGAAGAAAACCCCCACCATGGTCTAGGTTTCCAAATGTGGTTGAAATAATACATATGAATCAAGCATATAATCAAGCTCCACTATCAACAACAATTGCTACAAAGGAACCATCATCACCAAAATGATGGACTCTCATCACCAATGATGGACCTCTTTTTAAAATGAACTCTTGTCATCAAACTATGGGGCATCATAGTGAACATCGTTAAAGGTATCACAACTTGTATTCAAGTTTTGATCTTGGATAAACCTTTAATGTAGAAGTTGATTTTATCCTCTCATATTTGTATTGGTTCTACATCCAGGATATCACCCCTAAGTATGAAGTTCATAAAATAAACAATGACAACTTTGGCAACATGTACATGTAAATTCTTAGCTAGAGAGTGTTTAATTGAAATTATAAGAAAAATAACCCATTATTTTCACAATGCCATACTATAACAAAGAAAGAGGAATACAGCAATGTTATACAAGACATGCTAGTGTTTAGAGATCCCTAAAAGGCACTAGCATTTTGAGCTCCCTAAAATGTGTGCACATTTTGAGCATTCACAATTTTTTGAAATTTGAAAATCAAAGGAGGCGATAACTTAGGCCATGTTCCATATTTTGATTTCAAGATAATGCACTTGATTTTTAGAATACATTCCCTACTTATGTGTCATATTTTATGTTTCATGTCTCATCCTATCCATCTCCTATAACTTTATAATAACTCAACTATATCAAATGTGTGTGTGTACACACACAGAGCTATCTACATGCTAAAAAAAATGCATTTTCATAAATTTTAGACCTTCAAATGACACAACAACACTTAACATACTAATTTTAGGGCTTTGTCGATCTTATTAATTTCAAAAAAACATTGAAAAATCATAATAACAATAAATTGGCAAAATATCCCCACACTAGTATTTCCTATCCTCTACATATTCACATTTTTTTATGTTTAGATTCCATCATTTAGGTACTAAAGTGTTGCACCAACGTGAACATATATCTTATACTTCGCATAAAAAAACAGAATGTCATCACTAGAAAAACTCATCATTCATATAGTTATACAAAATTTTGATAAATAATATGGTATCTTCCAAAAGGTAATTAAATTTTCTACATTTAATCTTATTACACCATATTTAGATTCATTGTTCATTTACCTCAAAATATTCCTCAAAGTAAAAAAGGATCCTTGTTTTTAATGATATCCATTACCACTAACGCATCATGAGATACCATCATTAGCTTGCACTCACCCTTAACTATTGGTAGTAGTTGAAAGAAAATTATTTATATTTTTTGTTTGAATGCTTCCAGTCAATAACATGAATTTTATCCGTGGACTTGTGAAGGCAATTCTTGGCTAAGCAACCATGCTCGAGTGGGAATTTGTTTTTTCAAAGTCACCTAAGAATCATACATGGTCGCATCCACATGAAATAAATTCATGTGGAGGCAAATCAACCCATAAGGGGAAAGCATGTCACATACAAGAACAATACCTAGGTGGGGAGGATAACAACCACTTTATTTAACCACCTTGGATAAACCCCATTGGCAATAATTTCAATTTATCATAGATGAATGGTGTTGACATCATTTCTTGTTATATATCTTAAATATTACAATATTTTTTGTATAGTTATTGCAACACACATATAGGTTCATATGTAGCTCTTCACAAAGAGATTAGAATTCCAAGGAGAGATAGAAGTGAAGAAATCACAATGGAAGAAACTATTATAGAAGAAAAATAATAAGTTAAAGACGATGAAATTGAATATGAGATAATTACAGGAGCTATGTTTTCCAAATTGATTGTGTTTCCAATGTTTTTGAAATTATTGACTTGTACGTAGATGACATTGGTGAAAATGTTTTGGTCGAAGGAAAGGAAGAAGAAGTTAGTGTACCAATACAAATTACATTATCCTAGGGAATGGTAGTGAAAGAAGACAAATAAGCATATGAGGTTGATTTGGGAGTTGAAATAAAGATAATTCCATGATTTCACTCTGGAAAGGAGTCGAAGGAGGAAGGGGAAGGAAAAATGGGAAAGTGTTGCATTCCTTGATAGATGATAGTGGAGGCACCGCTCGAGTGAGATTTTATTAATAAAGAGTATTTTTTGTAAACAAGGATGTTCAAAAAATTTCTTAGCAAAAGGAGAATGATGTAGTATTGAATAATAGGCCTACAAACTGCCAAGTCGAGGGGAATTTGACAAGTTGGATATCTCAATTACATCTGTTTCCACCTTGGAGGTCACGGGTTCGAATACAGATGGGGTGGGGTATGTACACATTCATAGACTAAAAATTCAGATCACTACATGGTGGGGATCCCTTATCCAACAAACAAGGGGGGCACATACATCAATTTGGTGTCTACCTAGGCTATGGCCTTAAAATTAGATTATTATTATGGTTGAATTTTTTCTTATAAATATATGCCTCATGATTCCTTGAAATGTTCTCACATTCCCCTCATCATTATTACAATCAAAGTTCCTATTGTAGTATTCAAATTGGGCTAGATTTGGCTCCAACCAATCCATCTCAATCAACACATAATAGGGTCCAATAGGAAACACATTCAAATTTATATGTGTGGGAATTCCATTAATCATGTTGAAAGGACAACCATTAATTGCATCGATTACTCACTTTTTGTGTCGGTGGATAATTGAAATAATCATAAATTGCAATGTTCAACCCACTCAATACTACAAATTTTCACCAACGTAGGAGAAACATAAATGTAGCTAACCCTTATTTCAACTAAAATAGGATTAGTTTGATTCTCAATATTACCTTGGACCTCAACCATGGTGGATTGATGATCTATCCATTAGTTCTGTCATGTTGAATAAATATTTGGCATGTAAACCACATTACCCATTTTATTTACTTCCTACATATCTCCAACCTCCTTGGTGTTTCCATGGCCTCTTTGATAATCTCTAGCAGAATGTCATTATTTGAACACAAACTACTACACAAACCTAAATTTTTCTAGTTGTATCAATAATGTGTTATTATCTGTGTTGATTGGATCTATTGAAAAACACGGAAGAATGGAGGATTACAACCCATCAATCTCTTCTCTCATTTTTCCTTTTTTGTGTCCTTCCACTTCTTTTGGAATTAATTCTTATCTCTATACTAATCTTCATAGTACTTTGTTTTTTGTGCTATTGTTTTCAATATCTTTGCCTCCAAATTGGATCTATTTTTTAATCAAATACTACAATCCATTAAGAATGTGTTTCACCTTCAAGTGCTCATGTTATCTCCCCAGTCTTAATACCCCACAAATTATGATGTAATTGTATAAATGGGATTTAGGTTGGTGAGTTGATATGTTTGGGGCAAAGAGCTCATATTGATTAATATGGTCGAGATCCAAGCTATGTAAATGGTACATTGAAATGATTAATAAAATAATAATCGTTTGTTGCGATACGATAGGGACGATAATGATGGGGGCTATGATTCCATAAGAGATGCAGCTAAAGGGGGGAATTATTCATGGGTATTAATCCAAACCCACATTCCTAAAATTATTATTGTTGATTGAACCTTCTATTTTCTCTTGAGTGTTCCCAAAGTGATGCAAACCCCCACCACTCCCAGGGGCATGCGCGACCTCCTGGTCTAAGGATCGTTTGACCAAGGGAGTTGAATTACCTCTCGGGCTCCTGCTGAGCCCTCAAACACTTTTCCACGGGCCTTTTTCCTATTCCCTGCACGTAAGATCAAAGTTTTGAGGGTCCTATTACACCAACGAAGTCCTCCACGTGACTATGGGCCAAACTCAATTTTTCGAAGAATTCAAGACTTCAGAGCTCCGAGCTTCGAGAATTCCAATGGCTACAACTCACAATCCTCCCAAACGTTGAATTTGTGAACAGTCGGACAACAGCTGAGATCAACGGCTTACACTATGCGTCAAGATCTACGTTTTATAAAGGTTTTAGGACTCCGGGCTCTGGGAGTTTTACCTACTCCAACACACAATACTTTTGGAGTGTCGAACTCCGAACTAGCGGATCAGACGGTTGTCGTCCGCCTCAGATCAACAGTTCTTGTTTACTCCACGCTTCGGGCTTCGTATCTTTCCACAACACAATACCTCAAATCCTTCGTAGTGTCAAACTGTTGAAATCATGAAGGGCTCTCAATCGAAAGTCCATGTTTTCACACCAAAAGACAATCGGGATTGACTCCGACCTTTGGGCCTTCTGAAGTTTTTGACCCAAGAAAACTTACATCCGCTTCCTTTTGGAATGCCAGATCTCCGAACTTCGAGATCTGTTGACACGTGGCTCTTTGCGCCAACAGCTAGGATTCACTCTGGGCTTCGGGACTTCAGGGATCTTCCTGATACAACTTTGCGCAATCTCTGAATGTCAAATTGGTGGAGGCTAGATCTGCTCTCCATGTGTCCCTCTCGACCAACGATCAAGATCAACTCTGGCCTTCGACATTTTTCGACGCAAAGCACCTTTCACCTATGTTTCCCTAGACTGTTGAACTACCATTTATCCGCTGACACGTGTCCTTGCTGATGGATGGTCCAGATTTACTCTGGATCCAAAGGACTCCAAGAGTTTTGTCTTCTTTACATCCAACACATGAAAATCGTTGAATGCGCGAAGTCTGAAGGACTTCGAGGGTTAACGCCTACCCACCTTCTCCAGATCTGGTGATCATGAAATATCCCAGCTCCTCCCGAATAGATCTCGTCCACTTGACTTTCAAACAAGATAAATTCGCTTCTCCAAGGAATTTTTGCCCATTATTCCTCCTGAACTTTCTAACTTCAAATGACTTAGGCTTGGGCACATGGTTTTGCACTACTTCTCCTGAGCTTTCTCTCTCTCAAGACGACTCGAACCTTTGGTGCACTCCTTGCGCTCATCTTCTTTGGAACTTTCTCAACACTTGGCTAAGTGTCAGCCCTGTGCACACCTTGCACAAGTCTTCTCAAGCTCCTATACTCCACTGAGTATATGTGCACTCATTTCACTCACTCTGCAAAACTTCACGTTGCCTCTCCTGAGCTACTAAGTCAGATAACAATTCTACCTTCACACTCCTTGCGGGGCATTGTGCACTCCTTGCACCAAGACCTCAAAAGAGAAACAATTGAAACTCAAAGAACATCAACAATTCATTCACCTAATCATGAAATCCACACACATGCATAAGAACACATAAATCAAGTAAACACAACATTACCCAATTTCTCAAAAGTAAACATGTGGAAGGATCTGAAAGCAATTCTTCTATATCATATTCATTCAAAGAAATATTTACACTGTTGATCTGAAAATAGAAGGTTGACTTGTTATGCTATGCAAGCACCCTCTACTTCATTAAAAATAAACTTTACAGGACCTTGCTCCATGTGTTAAAATATGCAAGATAAATTATGTGCCAAGTTTATGCTTCTTCTTTTAAATGTTTATGTGTGAGATCTTTGCAAGATTAAATATGTTGTTTACATAAATACAACAGCAAATAATAACTAGCAAACACTCACAACAAGAACAACATGATAAAGGAGTTCACCCCTCTCTGGGCTACATCTCATTGAGCCTCCATCAATGGACTTGGCTCTCTGGGATTAATTTGTCAAAGATTATTTTACAAGTTGCTGCTCAACTTCAATGGAAATTATGACTGTACCATTGGGATCAGAATACATAAAAACCCCAAAAATGACTAATAAAACTATGAAAACGGATCATGGCTCATCCGGGCATGACCTCTTCTACATGTGGCCATAAGCTTCACTGAGCTTCTCTTTGGAAAAAACACCTGTAAAAGTCCTCAAAAGCCTCTGAAACCTGTCCCAATGTGTTCAGAGCATAACAATTAGCCAAAAATGAATATTCAGTCACAGAAAACAAACTTGGACTCACCAAAACATGGCCTCAAGCAATGAGGGCTTCAAGCTCCCTAGAGCTTCCTAAAAATTCAATGGTTAAAAACCTGCAAAAGAAGTCTTCAAATGGTTTTCAAAACAGTGCCAATGGATTCAGAACGTCCAAAAACCCCTAGTTGGGCTTTTACGGCACCTCATTCAGCCAAAAAATGAAGAAGATAGGCCTCCTGCCATTCTCTTCCTTCAAGCTTGTTGTCTCCGGTTCGCCAAAACGCACCTCTGGGCTCTCAACCAAGAACACGCTCCAAAACGCATGCTTAAACCCATCACACATGCACAACCGCATAATTGTGCAAACTATAGGACGGTTAACGGAACTAAAACCGCCAACCGCCAAGCCGTTGGTCACAAGGGTCCTCCATACGACCTCGTTTTCAAACAAAAAGAGCTAGGTTCCAAGATTGAACCTGGGCGTGACAAGTGGCGGGCGGATGTGTTAACCGTTTGAACCAATTTCAAAATCCCACGCGCACTCCGTATGTGGTCACATGGAAAAACATATAAAATCGGGGTTAACCGTTTAATTCACCAAACTCCGCATATGCAATGGTCACATGTAATGTAATACAACCGCGGGTCGGGGCTAAGCCCCGGCCCGACCCCCCGCCATATTACACATTAAACGAATTCAAATAATAATAAACCCATATATGTAATAAAAACCAACGTATGGTGCACCGGTTGGGCGACCATTGCCAAAACGCTCGGCTATGGTGGAGGTCCAGGGTTCGAGTCCGGTGGACTCCATTAAATTTTGAACAATCAACCAATACAACGATGCCACATGGCAGCCCATGACTGGGCCACGTGGCACCACACCATTTGCCCAATAAATGCCACGTGTCGAAACATGATTCGACCACATATGCCAATAACGGAATGCCACGTCACCAACTGCCACCTGGACGTACGACCTCTGCCACATCAGCGTACGGTCATGCCACGTCAGCATCCGTACGGACTGCACAGTCAGCGTCCCTTTTTTTACCTGTTTGACGATTCGAACAGATCGTGATATCTCTCGCTCCCGACGTTCGTTTGAACCTAAACGAGTTGCATTGGGTTCGTAATGACGAGTACTACACTCTCGTTCGTTTTGAGGCAATTCCGAGAATGTTGATTTTTGAGCTAAAATTTGACCCCTGGTCCAAATTTTAATCAACTGTGTTCTTGCAGTTCTCCAACAAGCTTTCGGCAACAACAATAACAATTCTCAGCAGCAATAACAATAAACTCAACAGCCTCATTTGGGCATAGGTTACATATATTTATACATGGAGAGGCTTCTCGAGCCTTCCTTCCAGCCTAACTAAGAGCTATCATATCACAATTAAAACATTCACCTACTAAGCCTTATTACAATAAATGTGCATTTACAACCCAGATACGAGTTGATGTTCAAAATATGTACAATCCTATCTTCTTTAAAGAAATTACAATCTTCCGCGATCTCACACAATGGCTCAAGCTTCCAAACATTAAAAGGTCTTCAATTACAATATTTTCAAAATATCAAAATGATGCGTTCCCCTTGGGATCAAAACAAATTTGAATGTGCACGTTGGATGTTGAGTTGTCCTTCGCTTGTCTTCTTTGAATGTTAATGGTGATGCCCATGCATCATACTCCTCGGAACAAAAAGATTCATGAACTCCTTTCCATGAGCTCCTGCACTGTCTTTCCATGCTTCTAGATATCATTCTCAATCATCCAACTGGAATCATCTTCTGTATTATTTTACCTATCCGATGCAGCGCTACCCTGTCAAAAGAGATCTCGAATTCCTCCACCCCAGCTCCTACTATAAGGATTGATTTTGACATTGAATTTACTATGGACCCAAAGAGAATATATGGGAGACTCTTGGTTAGATAGGTTGGTGATCAAAAGTAGGCTAGAAACAAGGGTTTCGAGGTCAAAAAAACAGTAGCAACAAGGAGATGTATGGGCTTACAAACTCGGTGAGGATAGTCAGGTAGGTGTTTTCTCTTATGTGCAAAGTATCATTACCTTTATCATTGAGGAAAATGCTCCTTTTATGCAGTCTCTAATTGGTTAAAGACGATTGAGTACATGTAAAAGGAGTTAGGAAACTAACCAAACCCATAACTCAACATTTAATTTGGCACAATTGTATTTTTTTAGCATTTATTGGAATGTACGTGACTATCCCTTGAATATACCACGTGTACACAGGTTTCATAAATTTGATCATGTGTACATCCTCCAAAGAATTGTTTTTTGGAAGGACTCAAGGAGGTATGGGGAAGAGTTGTTTGGAAGGAGGATAAGGATAAGGCCAAAAAGAGCATCAATGATTCATTGATGGAAATTGACATTATAACACCAGTGAGTAAGAATACACAAATCTCTATTGAAAGTGTATGGCTCTAGTTGTAAATTCTTAAGCATAAAATAGAACCCATCTTTGTTGGTTTTTCCATTTGGGTTTTAGGATAAGCTTAGTATCAAATGTGTTTAAATACATATCTAACTTAGATCAATCTAGTTGAATCATTGGTTTAATTAACTAGGCATTGTAATTGTGGGTTGCATGACCACTGGTTTCAAATATAAACATGTGCTTTGTTTTAACCACTTGCAAACTGTCCATCTCAATTGCTCTAAGCGCTAATCTAATTAATTCAATCCCATTAACATGTGATGGCATCTATAGCCAATTTTCCCTTTGCTAGATCACTAAGAAATTTCATTTGTGTCTGGTGTGTAAATTAGATGCACAACACCCAGAATTACCTAAACATGGTCACTTGTGCACTGTTCAATTGATACATTACAGTGCTTTTCCAATGCTCGATTCAAAAAGTTGAATCATGATTCGTTTAGCCACGAGCTATAACACCATTTTGCATTATATGATTTGGTCAAATCTTGGGGGTAACAACCTACAATCATCTATGTAGCGCATGCAACTACACACAATTCCTCATCACTAAGATAATGATAAAAACAAAGATGAAACATCGTGTTCATTTAATTGGCTATACTAAACAAACAAATTTAATTGACTATACTAAACAAACAAATTTATCATTAGTTGAAGAGAAGCACTAGGTAGAAGTTTTGTTATAAAACAGAAAATATATACATATTCAGTGGTTTTGTTATTTATTACTTGGTTACAATTATAAATCCATAGAAGTGACTCCTCATAACCATGAGGAGCTCTATTCACACCTTACAATAAGTCAACAAAAGCCAAATTTTGACACGTCTATACACAATTAATTAATTATTATGTAAATGAACACATGAATAGATGAATGAGTGTTGTGTATCCCCACTAAAAAACAACACAAAGTAAGTCCATTGTTAATTTGGCATTACACAATTGTGTGAAGACATATTGATTGTGTAAGTTGCAAAGACCAATCAAATTTTATTTTCCACAAAAGCATTTCTATTGGTGAGATAGACCAGCCATAACCCTGCACTTTACAAATCAACCATTTGCACATTAATCTAAATTCTTTATGTGAAAGGTTATGATCAATATACCAAACATCGGTGATTATATATAGCATATAATATCACATTGAATTTCGAACCACTCAATTTCAATTATGTGAAAAGTTATGATCAATATACGGAACCTTGATGATTATATAAACTATATAATTTTACATTGAATTTCGCACCAATAGATATGAAATTCAACAATGATAATGCATCATCAAAAAGCACAAGCATCCAAGGAAAAGATCATGACCACAAAACGAAGTCTCCAAGATAAAAGAGAAAACAAGATTCTGCACAATCCAGATGATTGGCCCACATAGATGAATGGTCAAACCGTTAAAAGCTACGTGTCCCACGGATAGGTGGGAATTTAAAATAACAATGCATGAACTTAAATTCAACGCCTGCACACTTTCATCGCCGATGTCTTTACATAATAACAGAAAAAAAAGAAAAAAACATTTCCTGGGATATTTTTTGCCGTTATAAAATGCTCGGAAACTAGAGGAAGCCGATACCATCCTCTGGTTTTACATCACATTAATTGGCCGTGATAGAAATTTACGCATAGTACACTTCAACATCTGATTGCCGTCGGGCCTTGAAAGTCCAGCACTGCGGATCCGTATAGACGTAAATCCGAAAAAACCGTATCATTTCCCTGAAAATTTGCAATGGAAAGCCCTTCCTGCATCCGCAAACACAACTTCATTGAAAAATAATTGCATCCTCGTCGACTGCCTGAGATTCGATCAGGCGACCACTGTCCTTGCGATCTGTAAAGAACGGAATGCTTTTGCTTGGAAGGGGAAAAGGATTTATGCATGGATATTTAATATTTATTGCTTCAATCCGAGCCAGGCCGCGAGCTGAGAAGGATTCACAATGCCGGGGAGATAGGCGTCGCCCGCTTGGAGAAAATCCGTGAGCGTATGATAGAGACTCTCTTTCTCTCTTCTGCTTTCATCGTTATTTTCATGCCAATTGGGGTTGGAATCCTGAGGCGGCCACGGTCTTCCCAGCAATGTCCCGCGGGTGAGATACTCCTTACACATAAAGCAGGCCAACCGCCAGTTAACCACCTTCTTTTCGTTCACCGACCGCCGGGGCGGCAAACTGGGGCCTCTGACGGAGGCTTTGTATAATAGGTTATCATCGGTCAAGGGATCGACTCCCGGCCGGGGCGATCGGCCTCTGGATCCTCCTCCTATTCCTCCATGGGGTTGCGATTGTTTGCGCAAAGAGGAGGATGTGGAGTTGGAGTTTGTGCCGCTGCTGTCCTCGTTGTCGTTGTCCGTTTTTCCCTTTTCCGTCCTCATCTTCGTTCTTCTGCCCTCATCCGCGGGCCTTCTCCGCTTGAAATCCGATTCGTGCTGTTGCTGCTGCCTGTATTTATCCATAGACGCATCCAGAGGGAAATCTTCAAATCAGGGTTTGAGTCGCGGAATGGCAGAGGGATTCGAACGGCCGAAGCGAGGAAGTGGCGAGCAAATGATGTGGGGATCTGGTTCCCTTAGTCTCAGGCAAAGGGGGAGAATGAGGGGGAGTCTGAGTATCTGTTTAACGCCATTTTCCTTCCTTCCTTGAATGGAATGGCGAAATACAAATACCGCAAAGCAATCCAATCAATAGCTCGTCAGTCTTTATTGTTGAGCAGAGCAGAGCTCTCGCCGGAACTCAGAAGAAACCCCTCCCATAGAACGACACCAAACTGACAGTAAAATCTGACCCCGCCCCTCCCTATAAATAAAGATATAATGATGCAAATTTGTGGATAATTAATTAATGCATGTATATAGTAATATGTACCTACTCTTGATGAGTAGGTCCGAGGATAAATATCTCACAAAAAGTTAAAACTGAATCTTTTTATGATGGGTAGACTGTTTATTTGAAAAGTTGAAAATGTTTTTAAATTTTAAAATGATTAATATTTTAAAATTATATTAAAATAAAATTAAATATGATTTATATTTGACTAGAATAAATATCTTTATGTAAATATAGAATTCTTTCCAATAATATATTGGCTCCTAGATTTTAATAAACATTTGTGGGCAATTTGAATTTGGCAGATGGATTGAATGTTTGGTTGCTTTTTGGTTTAAACTGTATTTAAGGCTGGAAAGTGTAAATAATTTGTTAATTGTTGTTGATGTGGTATTGATGTTTGAGTCCCAACACCTTGATTTAGATTTGGAAAGTGTAAATAATTTGTTCATTGTTGTTGATGTGGCGATGTTGGAGTTCCAACACCTTGATTTAGATTTGTAACATTGGACAATGCAAGAGTTTAGTTTTGGCACTTCTAAAACCTCGAATTGTAATAACATGGGATTAATGGAGCTCAAAATTGGAATCTAATAGATTTAAAGCAATGTTTTTGAAGAACAATAAAGAGGGAATCTAGATAAAAATGCTAAAAGCTTAGGGAATTTATATTAAAATCGAGAAATAAAATACAATAAGAGAACATGTTAGTATTGAGTCTTTTACTCGTCTTCTTAAGCTCTAGAGCTTTACATGCCATCTTATAGGTTTTACTCACATTATAATGAATAATTATCTACGATTGCACAAGGATCAATCTAGGGTATTGAGGTAGTATTTACTTTATTCGGTATAAAAAATTGTCGAACTAGATAACAAAGTAATGTAACTTTATGTTATTGTCTTTTTTTTCCCTACCTAATGTTATGTAATACATAAACTAGAATTCTTAGTTGGCATTAACATTGCATGAGCTTTATTATTTGGAATATTACATTTACCAGTACTTATTATGAAGTCCAAATTGACATCGTAATAATCAAGAGAAAATATCTTAAGGCCGAGAAGAACATATTTCAATTGTTTGATCATTGCATTTAGCATTATACTTAGTGTAAATGCACCCTAGTTGACCTCCTTCACACATTTTCCTTTCTTTTCAAGGTAATGCAATGTCCTCTTAATATGTAAATGTTCTAAATGAGGAACATTAATCAACCCAATTTTGTGTGTTCAGACTATATAGTTCATGTCAAATGAATCGAACAAATATATAACTAATGCAAATCCTCAGTCCAAACAATATATGCCAACCCTATTTAAAAATTGTGGTAGAAACTTATATTAGATCCATGCCTTGATATAAGATGCATATTTATGTGTATATTGGGTCTAGCGCAAGTAGTTGAGAGGAGTGTTATCCTCTCCACTTGGAATAAATTCTCATAAGTTACATGTTGAGTTCTTAATGAGTATATTGCTTTATTGGCCTTGAGCCTTAAAGAATTTGATTTACCATGGGTACCATTCTTGGAATGAAGAGAAATGCGCAATGAATTTCCTTGAAATATGTATGTCACAATACACACGTGCACATGCAAGAAAAAAATGTGTATTATGACTCATTAGTGATTGGAAGTGAAGACATTTTTGTGAATTAGTAGTAGTTGGAAGTGAAGACATTTGTGCCAATGGCGATGAAACATATCACCTCCTTCAAAATCATGGTAGCTCGTTCATCTCCCACCAATGCTACCAATCTTGCCATATATTCTTTAAAGTACTCGACTCCTTTCAAAAATGGTACCACGTCTTCTTCAACACTACACAAATGATCAACTTCATAATCAATATAAAATATTGTAGACAACATCAATATCATTATCACTTAACTAATAGTTGGCTACCAATATAATGTCAGTTAGGTTATCTAAACTAGATCTCGCAAAAGTAAAAATGACCCTTGAAATTAACTCTGAACCCCGAAGCTTAGAGTATAGATCTAGTGGTCATAGATCTTTGATACCGAACCCTTTAACTACAAAAATATTGTATATTTGAGATTATTTTGGATCACAATGGAAGAGTAACCAAAGAGTTCAAACATGGGTACAAATTATTTGCATTTTCTCTCCTCAAACTTGGTTTGAATAAAAGCCACCTAACATTCAATCTTTGTATATGACTTCAAGGCGCAATCCCAAGCAATTACTATACTATCGGTGTAAATTCATCTTAACTTATTGGATTTATTAAACGCTGAGAAGAATCAAAAAAAAATTGAAATACAAATCTCTCAATACTTAAAAAATTTCAAGTTAAGATAAATCTATATTAATATGTTTTATACACACATGTACACAATTTTATTAGTTTTATATAAAATTTAAAATTTGATCAACCTTATATGAAATAGACATTCCAATCTTAATACTAAATTGTAAAATACACCTCTCTCAAATCACCCACAAATATTTATATAATTCTGCGAAAAAACGCCACCATAAAGAAATCTATATCCATATAAACACATCCTCACATGACATACCTCACTACACCAAAAATAAACATTATATATCCTCAAACGCTCGACTAGCTACCTCTCTCGTTTCTTTTGGTCCCTAACACCACATGTACTGAATTTACTTTCTTTTCTCTACTCTAAGATCTTTAATATATGACCTTCATTTGCACACCCATGATGCATGCACATTTCTCAAGGACTAAATTAACTTAACAAGATAAGAATAGAGGTGACTAAGGAGGTTCAAATATCGAAGACTTATTTCCCTCTAGGGTTATTTTAATGCTAAGAAAATTCTCACTGGACGAGAAAGTGGTCACCCAACCAAGACCATCACTTCAATATCAACTCATGGAGAGAGTACGGAGATAGCCTTTGGATTTTTGGCAAGAAAAGATCAAAGATATCATTAAGAATAGCACTTTCCTACACTTTTCTCCTAGGCATAGAAGTTGGGTTCCTTTTGTCACGATGTACAAAGAAAGCAATAGTTTCATCTTGATAATGGAGCCACCATTATTCATCATGATAATGGGACCACCCTTATCAGGTAGGGAAACGAATATTGTATGGGATTTGAACAATGATGAGAGAAAAGAATAAGTAGGTCACTCTAAGCGAATAGAATAGAATAGAGGTGGGAAACATTCGTATAGGGGGTGGAGGGAATCCCCAAGGAAGGTCATCTAAGTTAAACTCCAAAAGGGATGTGGTAAGGGAAAAAAATTGATTTTGACGTATAAATTGTATAGAGGATTTCAATTAAGTTTTTGAATCTCAACTCTCTTCCTTCGAAGATTTATATGCTAAAGGAAAGATAAATTACATGCTCTCCCTTGTTTTGAGAGAAGTTAAGACAAAAGGTACTTTTCTATTCTTTAATTATGATTTATATGTTACGTTAAATGTTTAATCCTTATTTGTATTTTATATAATTATATAATTGATTTAACAAAATAAGGTAGATTATAAAAGTAAAATATAATCATTGTTCATTTATCATATAATAATAATACAAATAACAAAAAATTATAAATAAACATATTCATAATTATTATTATTATTAAATATGTTTAAGTGGTAAGATATACAACAATAACAATAAACAATCACATCGTATGGATGTGTCGATTTATAAAGATTTATAAAGAGAATTTAAAAACGGGGATGTGTCAAATTTGAAAATATTTTTTTATTGTCCAATCATATTGTACAACAAGGGACATCTCCACTAATAAATCACTCAATCAAAGGACAAGTCTATCATCACTTACAAATATCTATCCATGATGCTCGCTACTGGGTCCCAAATCCATCCCCAAATATCCATATATGCCCATTATTTGACCAAGACCCTTTGTCTAGCATACTTACTCAAATAGATATCTAGTCTTTTCTCAAGTATCCAAGCATAAAATGACTCATAAAAGAGGTTCACCCCTCTTAACTCTAATACATGTCGTTATATTCTTTTCAACCCTAGCTTTAACACTATTAAGTTGTTGGCTACAATAAATGTCCATCCTCCATAATTTACTCTCCAAAATAACTAACCTCCTTAATTTATTTTACCAAGATAATTGTCTAACTAACCTCTTGACTATTTGACTTGTGCTCGATGTTTACGTCATGTTGTAGTTAATTTTGATTATTTTAAATCTTAATATTTCCACATATGTGAAAAACTCCATAGAACATTTATTTGACCCATCAACACTTGGTAGCTTCCTAGCTATGTTATTACATTATTATGTTGTTTGACAACCCTTATCCCTGTAAAAATATTTTCCATCGTCTTCAAAATTTCAAAAATCTCCATATTAAAAGCTTTGTCCTGTAGAATTCATCTTCACAAATTTCTTGATCTCTCTTGTGTGGATTGTCTAGTCTCTATGTAACTTTTGTTTAAAAAACATCCCAAATTATCCACAACATTTCCCAACTAAAAAATCTTATTTCGTCTTGATGTCTCTTTAAACTTTTCTCGAGAAATTCATCTTCAAAAAGTTATTATCCTATTCTATCCTTCATGTCTAGTCCTACATAATCTCTCTTATAATGGTGGCATGCTTGTCTTCTTTCTTCTACTTGCATATCTTGTTTTTCTTTTTGAAATTTTGTGGAAAAGACTTTTAATATAAATTCAAAAAACCCACCTCAACCTTGAGGTTTCCCAAATCTATTCTCTATTAACTTTCCAACCCATGGTTGAATTTGAAATATAAATTACAACAATATATGGTTTACTTCCACCCAACCAAATGCACAAGGCAGCCAAGAAAATAAGCATCGAAGAATTGTACTTCCAAAGGGAAAATATGACATGCTTACATAAAAATAAAACAAAATGAAAATTACTTATCCTTTGTAAAATTATAAAAAGCATAAATCTGCTCCCTTAGCTTCTATATGTTTTTTTAAATCACTTAACAAAATATGTTCCATGTTATGGAAAATCAACATGCATAACTAGCTCTAGAAACTATTCAGTCATCATGGGAAGATAAAGGCATTAATCAAATTTGCAAGTACACAAAATTTGGACAACAAGGAAATCTTCATATATACATAAGATTAAATTATAAGTACATACCAACAGCTTAATACAAGTTGGGTGCAATTCATGCTCTCCAAACCCCTAATACCAACTCTTCCTAGCTAGGAATCAGTCTCAAGTGTACAAGAGAAAACAAGATAGTCTTTGTCACTTACCTACAATATGCTCTATTTTTTCTCTGCAAAATTGAGTTTCCTCCAACATGTTCTAGCACCTAAGATCATACGACATTGCCTTACCTCAACTGTAGGGGCTTGGTTAGCTTGTACCTACAACAACTAGACTACACCTCTTCACTTAAGGTCTACTTGTAACTTCTTCTTAAGCTACAATATATCAAATGCAACTAATTCCTACTCAACCAGGTTCATTCAATAGTAGGCACACTGTCCAACCATGGCCTTTAAAACATCCCAGTAATATTTTAACACTTAGCCAATATTTCAATGCTTAGCCAACATAAGCAAAGGCATTAACATCCTTGACATAAAGAGTCCACAAGAGCACATGTAGGCACCCAAGGCCAAGTTCCTTAACTTTATTATAACATCCAACAGCATAAAGAGTCCACAAAACACATGTATAGGCAGCACCCAAGGCAAGTTCCTTAACTTTATTATATGGAGAATTTTATAAATATACAACAAAGGAGTTGCATCCTTCTACCTGCAAATCTATTAGAATGTACAATGAATCTAAGGAAATGTTGTCTTCTACTTACTACCCAACATACTTACACAATCCAACCCTTGAAGCAATCACAAGCCTACCTCATATAGGTCATGTCTTCTTCTTCTCACTTGGCCACTATAATTTTCCCTACTATGCCAACCCCTAAACTTAGCACAAATGTGAAGATATTACACTTGTGTGAAAGACTTCTTGTAATACCCCTTGTTTCCCCCAGCGTGTAAATATAACTATAACCTGCTAAAATACTATGGGCGGACTGAATTATGTGTGGATGTTGGAATTGATGAACCTTTTTGTTATAAAAGGTAATGTATGTGTTTATGTTACTAAATAAAATGGAAAGTGTTTCATAAGTACTGAAGGGGTTTTTGCCAAGGTAGATCATGATGCATGAGAGAGATAGTGAGGGGAACTAGCAATGGTTGAGATGACCCCCACTAGACCAGTACTTTATTGGATTTAAATTATTCAGACCCATAACATTCCTCTGACCCAGAAAAACAAATTACCAGTCAGGTTGGTAGTTGGGAAGTCCTCCTCAAGAGTCAATGAGGATATGGGAAGAGTACCCATATGAAAACTTCATGACCTGACCATGAAATGGGGATTTGGACTCACGAAATCTTGTTGAGGAAGGAAAGAAAAGAGGTAAAATTCATGGGAAGAGGGGGAGAATGCAAGGGGAATGGGTCTGGTGAACATTTTTGAAGAGGGAGAGCATGTGCAACTCACTAGTTCTGAAGAGAACTGAAAAATGAATTTTGTTCTGGGTACAAGAACTTATTGGGCAGTGTTTTCAGTCCAAGCTAATAAACAAGTTTGCAGAGAAGATGAGTGACTAAGGAAGCACTCATTCCAGACCCCCTTGCTTGGTGGAGAGAAAATTGATCTTCCAAGTTCCTGTGAGAGGAGTAGAGTGACCTTCGTCCCTAGTTGTTGTTGAACAGAAGGAAGAGTCTCTTTCAGAGCATCATGATCTAGCTAGGGGGGTGGCCAGCGGTAAATCCATCTAGGAGTGGTTGTGCCTATGGTTGGGTGGAAAAGGGAACCCCTTTCAGCAGTTGCTTCACTATCTTCTTTCTAGATAAGTATTCTCATACCCTGTGAAATTGAACTATAACTGTAAATTAAGGTTGAATATCCTATGAACTTTCCAGGGATGTGTATGTGTGTTTGATTATTAAACTACTTTTCTATATTTTTCTTGATTGTGTATTTAATAAATTGAGGAACTATATGGTTTGAACATGATTTGTACACGTAAATGCTTAAGCCCCCTTGTGTTGGCTCAAATTAAAGGAAATAAAATGTGATTTTGTTGACCATGGGCACAGTGTCATGTATGCATTCTATACTTCCAGTTGTTTTGGGTCTCCTAGAAAAAGGGTTTGTTAAACTCAGGAGAGGTAGTATGAGGGTGCATAGAGCCTATGTAAGTTGTGTAGAGTTTAAGAACTCTCTAAGTTCTAAATTTCAGGAGAAGTGCAAGAAGTGTGCCCACGCTTTATTCGAAGCATTTGCAAGCTCAGAAGGTATAACGCTCATCAAAAGTAAGCCAAGGTCGCAGCCTTTGAAAACCATGGATTAAATCTCTTGTTGAAGGGAATTGGAGTTGCGAAGTACAAAAGAAGCCACAACAATAGTTGGTCTGGCTACAAGGATAGGTTTGGGTCATTGGATCATACCCAAAAGGAGCTAAGTTATTCGAGACTTCAGGAGTCTGGAGCTCTGGGGTGAATGAATATTGCAATGTCCAAAATGTGTTGAAGATGACCTGTCAATTCGGTAGCTTGATGGTGGATTGATGGTTGGAGGTCATTTACCCATTATCATGGGATTCGTCCCCATGTTAAACCTCAATCCACTTCTCGGTTGTGAAGTAACGTGAACCGTAGATATGAATCTATTTAGGATCTCCCCTGACCGTTGGATCTATGTCATGGTCAGTTCAGCGTTGACCTACTCCGAGATAGAAAATGTGTTAAACAACCAGAAACCCCTAACGTTGAACCCACGAGTTAACGTGAGTCATTTATCTAGGGAATTCATTGGGAACCTCTCTTGATCATCCAATCAACTAGTGAAAAGGATAGCGTAAAGCACTTCAGCAAAGTGCTACTCCGGGAGGTTTGACATGATGGTGAATGAGAATATTGTCAGAGTGACGTGGCATGCTAACATCACCAAGGGTGACGTGGAACCATAATAGGGGTGCCACGTGTCATCCCGATTCATCACTTTCACAGGATTTATGTGTCAAATGGGCCTTGACACATGTCACCAGTGGATTGGGCCACGTTTCACCCTTGTCGTCTTCCAGATGTCTTCTGTTGGATTACGTCGTGGTCAGTCCGACGTTGACCTACCCCGGGAGTAAAAAGGAAACTAAACAACAAAACCCCAAAATGTTGAAGTCACGAAGCGACGAGGACCGTCGATTCAAGGATACTTCATAATCTCTCTTTTGACCATTGGATCTAGACGTGGTCAGTCCGACATTGACCACTTCGGGAGTAAAGAGGAAACTAAACAACAAAACCCTCGAATGTCAAAGTCACAAAGAGACAAGGACCATCAATTCGAGGATACTTCGAGATCTCTCTTTTGACCGTTGGATCTAGACGTGGTTAGTCCGACACTGACCACTTCGAGAGTAAAAAGGAAACTAAACAACAACAAAAAACAAACGTCAAAGTCGCGAAGCGACGAAGGCCATATATCTAGGGACCCGTGTGGACCTATCTTGACCATTGGATAGAGGATATTGGAAGGTTGGTTGGAGGGAGTTCGGGACTTTGGAGCTCCAGGTAATTCTATTGGTAGGAGAAGCAGGATGTTCCCGGAGACTGTAAGGTTGGAGTGATGTGGAATGCTGACATCACCAAGGGTGAAGTGGACCCATAGTAGGGGTGACACGTGTCATCCTGATTCATGCTTTTCACAAACCTTATGTGCCAAATGGAACTTGACACGTGTCACCTATCGATTGGGCCACGTGTTGTCTCCATATTTTTCCACAAGTCACCCCCTGGTGCATAGTTGGTTGACCTAATGGCTAATGGGATCCCAGGAGTTCGGGAGTTAGAAACTCCGAGAGGCTTAGGGTGTTAGAACATATGCCCCAATAGGTCCAAAGGTCGAAGTTACGTGGTAGTACCTCATGACTTCGAGATAGTTGGGATACTAAGACGCTATGGTTATAGTGGTCGAAGGCCTCAATCCATCGATCCATATCTTGTCGTTTTATGCACAACCACGTATAAGTGTGGATCCTGCGAGATTCCGGGGCGTTGGAGAAATATAACGGGTATTTAAAAAGGGCCAAAGTCCTGAACTAAACTCGTGTTTCACCGTGTCATAATGTTTTAAACATAAGAAATTAAATGAGAGGGACCCTCTCTGGAACTTTGGCATTCACGAGATTTGCATTTATAAACACATGATGAGGAATTTCGACGAAGTCTAGAGACTTGGGTGTTAACTAATATTAATAACCCTAAGAGCCCTTGGATATTTAGTAAGGAGTGGGATTTAGCTATGTCAATGATTAATTAACTTAGTAGGCCTATAGAAGCTGGACAAATGTCAAGTACTGGTTGGGAGATTTTTTGTATACTATGATGATGTGGTGTGTTGGGTGATAGGGAGCCACGTGGGCACCACATGGATGTGAGAGACTCTAGTCAATGAAGGCTTAAATAAATTTGAAGGGACATAACTTGCAATTCAGAACGCATATCTGGACAAATTTATAGTCGTTGGAAAACCCTTGTCAAACCGAAGACAATGGGACCCTAGTTACATTGATTTGAGGTGATTGAGAAAAGTGAAATTTTGATAACCCATCCCTTAAAAAGGTACTTAGGGTTTGGGTGTGTGACAGAGGGGTATCAGAGCGGGCAACAACACTTGGCCTGATTGGGCTCATGAACGAGTCGCATAAAATTGTATTAGATAACTTTTAAGGGGTAACACCCTATCTTACCCCATTCATAAGAAGTTTATTTAAACCACTACTGAAGAGAGGAATGAAACTTTTTGTTGTTGTTGTATGTTTTAAAAATATGAACTATGTGTTTCTAGTGTTCCAAATAAGGAAGTTGATTTCACCTTACAAATTGTATGTGTTGTTCATAAACTAGTAGATAATTAACTAACAAAAAAAAAATTATCAACACTCAAACAGTTAGTGAACAGCAGGAAAATTACAACGTAAAGAATGGTGGCACGCCATGAGTTAGGGGTAAGTTCCCACAATAGAGAAGAAAAATATGATGAGAGGAGGGCGGTGGAAACCCCTCCAGATTTGGATGAAACTGTAAGAAGCCTCATGGCGGAATTACAGAGTTGTAAGGATGACAATGAAAGGTTGATAAAAGAACAGGAAAAACAAACTGAAATTAATGCATTCCTACTTCGAAACCTATCAGATATACAAAGGCAGTTGCAACATGGACCAGCAACCAGTAATCTGGACAGACATCGTACCAAGAAAACCCAAATTCCACCTGAGATACAAAAGCATGGACCTGAAAGTGGCCACACAAGGAGGAGCACCTCAAAAAAGTCCCAGCATGGAGCCAAGAGACATTCAATGGAAGAATCCTCTAGTGAGGAAACTGACAACTCCAAGGAATTTTCTAGTACTGAGACTAGTTCACATTCCCAGAGGAGAAGAAAGAAGAGGAAACATTCCAAGAGCCATGACCCTGAAGATTTTAAGAAAGCCAAACCACCCACTTTCAATGAGAAATTAAAAAGGGGGAAGAAGCATAAGTTTGGCTACTTGGCTTGAAGAAGTACTTCAGAGTCCATGACTACTCTGAAAACTTAAAGGCCTCAATAGTCATTTTCAACTTGAACAGGAAGGCCTCCATTTGGTGGGAGGACCTTAGGAATGTGAAAGGAATCCATGAGAAGGAATTTTCATGGAAACAATTTGAGAAATACTTCAAGAATAAGTATCTGTCAGAAGAATACTTTGATGGGAAGACCAAGGAGTTCTATGAACTCAATCTAGGACAACTCACAATAGATGAATATATCAACAAATTTATTGAGGTGATGAGGTATGTGCCCTACATAAAGGATGCAAAGGTAAAGATGCAACAATTTATTAGTAGACTGCCTCAGTCCTTTCGGGACGGAATTGAATTTGATGAACCAGAGACTTTAGAAGACATTATCTGGAAGGAAAGGTACTTCTATGAGAAATTCAAGAATAATGAAGAACCTCATAAGGATTGGAAGAAGAAAATTAATTTGGGATTCAAGAAGAAGGGGTTTAAATCCTCAATATTTAAGAATCATGGGAAAATCTCTAAGATGAGCTTTCCTACTAAAAGTGTATATCAGCAGAATTTTCCATCTCAGAGTGGTAATAAACCCTTTGGATCAGCCTCGGGCAAGACTGATAATACAAAGAGAGAACCCTTGAAATGTTGGGGTTGTGGAGAAGAACATATGTTAAGGGACTGCTCACATAGGCAATGAGACAATAGGAGGGTCTACAACATCCAAGAGGCTACCACAATCAATGATGTGGCTAGGAGCATGCCACAAATTTATGGAGCCTTGGATAATAGACCAGTTGACCACCAAGCTTCAGTGGTGGAGATGAAAGGTATGATTTCCAACCATCTAGTTTCCATTTTAATTGAACCTAGTTCTAATATGAGTTATGTTTCCCCTCAAACTGTTGAGAAATGTAAATTGCAGCAAGTAAAAAACGCCAAATCATGGTTGGTACAACTAGGCACTAGAACCAAAAGAAAGGTAACAAAGGTCACACTAGCATGCCAATTCATTATGAATGGATTACCCACCCAAGAAACCCTAAGAATGTACCCTTTAGGATCGTATGACCTGTGGATTGTCATGGACTGGTTGGTTTCCCATAAAACCAAGTTGGACTATTACAATAAAAATTTGGAGTGTGAAGATGAAGAAGGGAGAAAAATGACCCTACAAGGAATTCAAAAGAATGTCTCGGTGAGACAAATATCATCCCTTCAAGTGAAGAAGTATTGCATAAAAGGATATCCTTTGTATGCAATACAAGTGATGAAATATGTTGAGAACAATGAACCAAGCCTAAATGAAATGGAGGATGCCATGAAACAAGCATACCCATTTTTGTTTACTACTATACATATAGCGCACATTGGTAGGTAGAACATCGAGGATGATGTTCCTTTAAGGGGGAGGGGATTGTAATACCCCTATTTCACCCAGCTTGTAAATATAACTATAACCTGTAAAATACTATGGACAGACTGGATTATGTTTGGATGTTGGAATTGATGAACCTTTTTGTTATAAAAGGTAATGTACGTATTTTTGTTACTAAATAAAATAGAAATTGTTGCATAACTACTAAAGGGGATTTTGCCAAGGTAGATCATGATGCATGAGAGATATGGTGAGGGGAACCAGTAATGGTTGAGATGACCCCCACCAAACTAGTAATTTACTAGATTTAAATTATTCAGACCCAGAATAGTCCTCTGACCCAGAAAAATAAATTACTAGTCAGGCTGGTAGTTGTGAAGTCCTCCTCAAGAGTCAATGAGGAGATGAGCAGAGTATCCATCTGAAAAATTCATGACATGACCACAAAATGGGGATTTTGAACCACGAAATCTTGTTGAGGAAGGTAAGAAAAGAGGGAAAATGTGTGGGCAGAGAGGGATAATTCAAGGGGAATGGGCTCGGTGACCATTTCTGAAGAGGAAGATCATGTGCAGCTCATTGGTTCTGAAGAGAACTGAAAAACAAATTTTGTTCTGGGTACAAGAACTTTTTGGGTAGCATTTCCATTCCAAGCTGATAAATAAGGTTGCAGAGAATATTAGTGACTGAGGAAGCACTCATTGTAGACCCCCTCGCTTGGTGGAGAGAAAATCGATCTGTCAAGTTCATGTGAGAGGAGTAGAGTGGCCTCCATCTCTAGCTGTTGTTGAACAAAAGGAAGAGTCTCTCTCAAAGCATCATGATCTAGCTAGGGGGTGGCCAGCAATAGATCGGTCTAGGAGTGGTTGTGCCTACGGTTGGGTGGAAAAGAGCACTCCTTTCAGTAGTTTCTTCACTATCTGGTTTCTAGATAAGTATTCTCATTCCCTGTGAAATTGAACTGTAACTGTAAATTAAGGTTGAATATCATGTGAACATTTCATGGATGTGCATGCTTGTTTGATGATTAAATTGTTTTTTCTTTATTTTTCTTGATTGTGTATTTAGTCAAGTGAGGAATTATATGGTTTGAACATGATTTGTACACGTAAATGCTTAAGCCCCCTTGTGGTGGCTCAAATTAAAGGAATTAAACTGTGATTTTGTTGACCATAGGCATAGTTTCATGTATGCATGCCTATACTTCCAGTTGTTTTGTGTCTCCTGGAAAAAGGGTTTGTTAAACTCAAGAGAGGTATTACGAGGGTGCACATAGCCTATGTAAGTTGTGTAGAGAACTCTCTAAGTTCTAAATTTTAGGAGAAGCACAAGAAGTGTGCCCACACTTTATTCGAAGCATTTGCAAGCTCGGAAGGTATAACGCTCATCGAAATCAGGCCAAGGCCGAAGCCTATGAAAACCATGGATTAAATCCCTTATTGAAGGTAAGTGGATCCGCAAAGTACAGAAGAAGCCACAACAACCGTTGGTCTAACTGCAAGGATAGGTTTGGGCCGTTGGATCATACCCAAAAGGAGCTAAGTTATTTGAGACTCCAAGAGTCTGGAGCTCTGGTGTGAATGAACATTGCAATGTCCAAAATGTGTCGAAGATGACCTATCGAGTCGGTAGCTTGATGGTGGACCAACGGTTGGAGTTCATTTACCCGTTCTCATGGGATTCGTCCCCGTGTTAAACCTCGATCCACTTCTCGATTGTGAAGTAATGTGAGTCGTAGATATGAGGATATTTAATATATTCCCTGACCATTGGATCTACGTTATGGTCAGTTTGGCGTTAACCTACTCCAGGAGAGAAAATGTGTTAAACAACCAGAAACCCCGAACGTCGAACCCATGAGTTAACATGAGTCGTTGATCTGGGGAATTCATTACGAACCTCTCCTGATCGTCCAATCAACTAGTGAAAAGGATAGCTTAAAGAACTTCAGAAAAGTCCTACTTGGGGAGGTTAGACGTGATGGTGAATGAGAATATCCACGAAGCGTCGAAGGTCGAAGTGATGTGGCATGCTGACATCACCAAGGGTGACATGGACCCATAGTAGGGGTGCAACGTGTCACCCCTATTCATGACTTTCACAGCCTTTATGTGTCAAATGGGCCTTGACACGTGTCACCAGTGGATTGGGCCACATGTCACCCTTGTCGTCTACTAGATGTCTTCTATTGGATTACATCATGGTCAATCCTGCATTGACCTACTCCGAGAATAAAAAGGAAACCAAACAATAAAACCCTCTAATGTTGAAGTCACAAACCGACGAGGACCATCGATTCGAGGATACTTTGGGATCTATCTTTTGACCTATGGATCTATACGTGGTCATTCCAGCGCAAACCACTTCGAGAGTGAAAAGGAAACTAAACAACAAAACCCCCAAATGCCAAATTCACGAAGCGATGAGGACCGTCGATTCGAGGATATTTAAGGATCTCTCTTTTGACCGTTAGATCTAGACGTGGTCAATCTGACACTCACCACTTCGGGAATAAAAAGGAAACTAAACAGCAAAACCCTCAATCGTCGAAGTCGTGAAGCGACGAAGGCCATAGATATAGAGACCCGTGTGGACCTATCTCAACCATTGGATAGAGGGTATTGGAAGGTTGGTTGGAAGGAGTTGGGGACTTCGGAGCTCCGGGAAATTCTTCTAGTAGGAGAAGCAGGATGTTCCCAGAGACTGTAAGGTTGAAGTGACGTTGCATGATGACGTCACCAAGGGTGATGAACCCATAGTAGGGGTGCCAAATGTCATCCAGATTCATGCTTTTCACAAACCTTATGTGCAAAATGGAACTTGACATGTGTCACCCATTGATTGGGCCACGTTTCGTCTCCATATTTTTCCACATGTCATGCCCTAGTGCATAGTTGGTTTACCTAATGGCTAATGGGATCCCGGGAGTTCGAAACTCCGGGAGGCTTAGGGTGTTAGAACGTAATCCCCAATAGGGTCGAAGTTCAGAGCTATGTGGTAAGACCTCAGGACTTCGGGATAGTTGGGATACCGAGACACTATGGTTATAGTGGTCAAAGGCCCCGATCCATTGGTCCCTATCTCGTTGTTGGATGCACAACCACGTATAATTGTATACCCTGCGAGAGTATTGGGAATTGGAGAAATAGAATGGGTAAGTAAAAAGAGCTAAAGGCCCCGACCAAACTCTCATTTCCCCATGTCATAATGTTTTAAACATAATAAATTAAATTAGAGGGACCCTCTCCCGAACTCCGGTATTCAGGAGATTTGGGTTCATAAATGCATGATGAGGAATTTCTCCGAAGTCCGGAGACTTAGGTGTTAACTAATATTAATAACCCTAAGTGCCCTTAGAGATTTAGTAAGGAGTGGGGTTTCGACTATTTTAATTAACTTAGTAGGCCTATAGGAGCTGGAAAAATGTCAACTCTTGGTTGCGAGATTTTTTGTATACTATGATGATGTGGGGTGTCGGGGTGACAAAAAGAAGAGCTACATGGAAATACGGGTTGAGAGACTCTAGTTGATGAAGGCTTAAATAACTTTGAAGGGCCATAAATTGAAATCGAGCGCGGATCTGGACAAATTTATAGTGGTTGGAAAACCCTCGTCGAATCGAAGACAATGGGACCCTAGTTACAGGGATTTGATGTGATTGAGAAAAGTGAAATTTTGATACCCCATCCATAGAATTATTTAGGGGTCTAGTGTGTGACACTTCTTAAATGATTGATATTGAATGCCTTATCACTTTTGAGGCATCCTCCTTCTCTATTAGAATTTCCTTACACTTGAAAGCCCCTTCACTCTAAGGTGGACCCAAGCACCCACATTGCCAACTTCAACTATGCCCAACTATGTCTCTTCCCCATTCATGACTTATATGCCAATTGTCCAATGTTATTATGCTCAAAGTGTCACATGCACAAGAAGTGTTCTTAGGGAAACCAAGTGCACCCGGCAAGGGTGTGCCCAACAAGTGCAACCAATGGATGTGTTCCTAGTAGATGGGTGCCCAAAAAGTGCATCCCATGATTATGAACAATGTACGCCCAAAGGGAACTTGTACCATCCATCCCACAACCCTCAGGTGTGGAATGCCCAACTCCTTAGTACTATGTTATGTAATTTAGATCTAAATACAAAATCACATATAAAAATCTTGGAATAAGCTACAAAATCCCCTTTACGTTAATAATATCAAAACCCTTAAGGTAGAGAAACATCATTATAATCAATCCTCTTATGGAAGGGAATCCCTCTTGTTCACTTGCCTCTTCAAGGAAACCTTTTAATGAGATAATCTAGAAATACATTAAACTTCCACATCTCTCATAAGGAAGACTCTACCCTTATTTATAATTAATCAAGAGAACCCTAACTATAACAATCTCCTAACTACCTAGTGGACCTTCTTTATTGAGGCCCCATTACGTTTATTCAATAAGTCAGCTACCATGGTGCGGACTGTATTTAATAATATGGTGGACCTAGTTCATCTTTGATTGAATGGTATCCAATATTATTAATCTACTATGGGCCCTTCAGCTATTACATCCCGGGGAAGATTCCAACTTGATGCGTATGTAGCCAAAGCAGCCAGAATTCTATAAAGCTAGTCAAGTTATTTAGAAGTCAATATTTTCCATAATACATCATGCTGTGGATAAATTAGGATCATCATCCATGTCATCCTTTTCCTTTCCTCCCCAAGTTCCCTTCCAATATTCTCTTAGTGTGCCCAACTAATGTGATCTTCCAAGGCTTGTAGTGTGCCTAGTGTCGGGTCCTTTAATCACCTCTTTAATTTCTCAAGAAGATAGTTAGAAAGACTATGCATTTAATTTTAATATTTGGGGCTCATATGGAACTTGTGAATTTTTGTGCACTGTATATGTAGGAACAACTCTTCTTTCTATGTGTTGTAGTCATAGTGTCAATGATTACTTTTGTGGTAAAAGTATAGACAATTCTCAAGCTCTAACAAGGTTCTAAAAAAATCCATGCGGGAAAGTAAATGTCACAAGTTAGAAAGGAAACAAACATGTTGGGAATGAAACACACTAGTTGGTGTGTGAGAATTATGAATCAACGGTTTCCAGAAGCAACCCCAACAATCTAATTCTAGGAATTCACACTTGCTTGAAAAGAAACATACAATCTAATTCTAGGAACACGCTTGCTTGAAAAGAAACACACATGTTGCAGGTATCAGTAGTATGACTCAATTATTTCCTGAAGCAACCCCAACTATGTGTAGTAATACTAATTGCAGGATTGAAATCCTAAATTACCCTTGCATAATTGAAATATCACACCACACTTGTTGAAAATAAATCACACACGCTGAAAAGAAATTGATTAACTACTTGTTGGAAAAGAAATTAACTAAGTCCTTAAAATCAAAGCCTAATCATTGCCAAGATGATCCTTGTCATTACCCAAACCAACAAATATAGTCATTGCATTAACCACGGTTACCCAATGGCATAAAAGAACGTAAACCAATATGAAATGCATTTATAAACAAATGAAATCTGACATAAATACTTAATTGTATAAATATATATAAATGCAACCTCACATAAGTAATCTAATTACATGAACAAATTGAATCAAGAAACTAGTCACATAGTCCCCGAGGTGTAGGATAGTCGGTGACGGAGTGTGTTGTTAAGCCACTTCGTGTTGTTAAAAGTCACCAGTTCAAAACCTACGGGGACAAAAAATCCAACCATGTTAAGGGTTGGTGTGGCTCAGGCCAGGTGCAATATCCTAGTGATTTTTACGGCTTAGATGCCCCTGAGTCGCGGTTTCTCAAGCCACAGGCTAATCCTGCATGTCACGGATAAATTAGCAAACAAAAAAAGAAACTAGTCACATAATTAAATTAAATAAATCTTGTGTGAATACATAATTAAATTGCGCAACAAGAAATCAAGGAAGCCATATAAGCCGCATGGCACTCTATATCAATATAAATCGATTAAATTAATTAATCTAATCAAAAGAAATCAATCTATTGCAAATATGCAAAGAAAATAAATCAAATGAATTAATTCAATCACACACTACGAAAATTATAAAACTATAATTAAAACAAAAACTCAATGAATTATTCCATTGTCATTTGGGCATTGCTCTGAGATTCCCCTCTGAATAATTGAGAGAGTGCTCTTTTTTATACATAAATTTAATGGAAACTAGAAATAATGAGTATCTAAATAAACCCACTTATGGATTTAATAAATCCATAGTGGTTACAACAATTTCCTGAATAACGAATAATTTTCATCTAACAATTAGCAATTAATGAATAACTCCAAGATCTTTTGCTAACAATTATCAAATGATAGATAAGTCCCAAGATCGTTTTCCCAAGAATTCCAAGATTCTTGGTTGACCATTCAAACTAATATTTTGTCTTGGAATCACAAAATTATCTCCATATCTTAATTTGTTTGGATTAATATTATTGTTGCATGGATCCATAATTGTCACATAGAGTAGTAACAACATGGCTCAAGGTTCCAATGGCTCATAGTTTTGGTGTTGGCTCACGGTTCCAATGGCTCAAGTTTTCAATTGCAACATTGTTCTTTGGATGACTTGCAGTGCAAAATAGTTCCCTGGCGAGTTGTAGCGTAGAATAGTTCCTTTGGGAGTTGGAACAATTGTTGTAAGGAGTTGCAGCAATGAGCTGCAGCGTAGAATAGTTCCCTAGCAAGTTGCAGCATAGAACAGTTCCCTAACAAGTTGTAGCAATCATTGAAAGGAGTTACAACAACAAGTTGCAACACTCCAGAGTTTCAGCAACCAACAATAGAGAGTTGCAGCAGTGGGAACCAAAATACATCCTATGGCGATATCACAATCTGCACAACAACTTGTCTGGCAGATTGTCTTTGCAAATTAGCTCAAAGATAAATGCAAATATGATATTTTTCTAATGTTCAATCATAGATAAATGTAAAGTACTAAAGAAATGTAATGGAAACACATTAAGTCTAAATCCCACACAATAATGGATTGGTACAAGGTCTAGGTAAGTAGAAATGGGTTAAATGTAAGGAAAAGATGGTATAAAAATATGCCATTTATGGATCCTATCATCTCCCCCAAACTGAAAATGTTGCATGTCCTTATGCAACCCAATACCTTTGTATTAGCAAAACTGTAGGGGCACTTCTTTTTTCCCCCTGTATACCCTCCTCTGTTGTTAAATTTTTTTCATTTTTCCTCCAATTACTTGCTTGCTATGGGTTGTCAGGAACCATCCTTCAAAATCAACATTGACATCCTGAAACAATTCTAGCAAGCTTGCAACAAATCTGATGGAGTTGCAGCAAACCTACATAGGGAGTTGCAATAGATTTGAAAAAAAATTATTTCATGCAGACAGTACTCTGGATTAAGGAGATTTTTGGTGGTTGTGTTTATCCCAAGTTAATGTCTCTTTCCACAGGAAATCACGATGATCCGGTTCATGACCCTCAAGATATTAGCAAATAAGTTGCTATAGGTGGGTTGCAACAAGAGTTTTGTAGGAGTAGTAGCAAGCTTCTTTAGCCATTTTATCTCAAATTACAAGTTGCTTTTCTGTGAAATTTTGCAAGCATTCTTGTCCTATTTTATTGTTTCTTCTCACCAACAATTTGTTAAAATAATGTAACTGCAAAGTGTATTCTTATTATTATTTGATATATTATTTATTAGATCAATCCCCATTGTGGATTGATCATGTCAGCTATTGTAAAAGGACCAAATCCCCTTTTGTGGATTGGTCATAATGTAATTGTAAAAGGCAAAAGAAGAAGTCGGCCACAGAATATATCAAGAGGCCCTGAAATATAATAAAGGTGGTTATAACAACCCAATTGGAGAAGTCGGCCCTGCCAGTAAAGAGACACTTCACACGTGCTAGTCTTGTATAAATAAGGAGGCTAGCGCCTCACTTAGACACACACCTCACTTGCTCATTGAGAGACAAGTTTCAGAACTGTAGTTGGAGAAGAAGGAGAGAGAGTGGCGCATCTTTTGGGAGAGGATCTTTTGTATTAGTTTGAGTTATCTCTTAGCATTGTATTGGCTATCTATAATAAGGAAATTTTGTTGGGTTTTCTTCCCCTAGAGAGTTTCCCAGGATAAATGTTGTGTCTCTTGTGATTGTGTATTTCTCAGTGATCTTGTATTATGCTATTGTTATCTATTGAAATGAAAAGAACTATAATAATGGCTTAAACATTAACATGGTATCAGAGCCAAGCTGAAGAGAGCATCTTTCACAAGAGTGAAAAACATCACTGTTCTCGTACATGCAAATTAGGGTTTTTTGATGGTGAAGCTTTTCAGCCCTAAAACCATCTAGAAAAGTGCACCCTCCCCCAAGGATTACTTTGGCACTCTCAGTGCACCTTTTCAGTGGTTGGATCTCCCGGAAAGTGAAACCCTAGTTTCACAAAGTACCAGAAGTACCAGAAAACCAGTGTACCAAAAGTACCATAGTACCAAAGGTACCAGAAAACCAGAAGCACCAGTCCAGAAATCCGCAGATCAAGTTTGGAGGAGAAAAAGTTGGATTTTCTCAAATCCAAACACACCAGGCTACTCGCCTCAGCCAAGCGCACCTCCTAGTATGTTTAGATTTTGATTTTGAGCACTTTCATTTTCTGTCATTTTCCTAGCTCCGGGTAAAAGATGTATGGAAGCGTTAAACTTGTTGACAAGCTAGAAGGAGTGGAAAACTTTCGTTCTTAGAAGTATAGGATTGGACTCATTCTTGAAGAGAATGACTTAGCAAGATTCGTCAAAGAAGAAGTGTCGGAACCCGCCGATGCTGCAGAAAAGGAAAAGCATCAAAAGGACACAATCAAGGCCAAAAGAATCATTGCAGATTCAATCAAAGACCACCTGATTCCTTATGTGACATCTAAGAAGACTCGGAAATAAATGTTTGATGCATTGACCAGACTGTATGAAGGAAAGAACATAAACCAGAAGATGAATCTAAGAACTCAACTGAAGAATACAAGGATGCAGAAAGGAGAATCTATTCAGGAATATTTCTCCAGAATATCTCAATTCAAAGAACAACTAGTAGCAATCGGAGATACTATAGATGAAGATGAACTTGTGATGACAGCCCTAAATGGTCTCACAAGACCTTTGGATGCATTCATCCAAACGATTTGTGCCAGAACAAAGAAACTATTGTTTGATGGTCTATGGGAAGAGTGCATCCAAGAAGAAACAAGAGTGGTGAATCGTAAAGCATTACTAGCAAGAGATGATGATCAAGCCCTAGCTACTCACAACAAAGGAGGAAGGAAGAAACCCTACTTCCAAAAGGAGACTCATAAAGAGCCTCAACAATCAAACAAATTCAATCATAAAGAATCTCATCCAAGGAGATTTCAGAAGAAAGGACAATGAAAGGAAAGAGACTACTCATCTATACAATTCTATCATTGTGACAAGATGGGACATATTGTGAATTTTTTTCCAGCCATACGATAAGAATACAAGAGAAAACATAAGAGGCACCATGCCCATGTAGTCGAAGATGAAGAGCCACCCGCAAAAATGATAAAAGAGCAGATCAAATGATACATTACAATCATCAAAAATGGATACACCATAATTGATACATCAACATCATCAAAGTGTGTCCACTTAGAAATTGGTTCCACATAAATATACTAGGTCCACATGGGTCCACATATAAACCCCAACATCACTTCTTAAATCTGCATACAAAGTTGCTCAGGACTGTACCTCAAATCTGCAAAATTGTAAGATTCACCACAAGCTCAATTTTCCATTTCTGATTTTGAAACTTGAACATATTAGGATTTGTTATACTTCTAATGCAACAAGTGGAATCCAATTTGGAGCTACCAAGCTTAAGATATAATTTTTTTATATCGAACACCTATTTGAGACTAGTTTTTGGATTAGTCACAAACCCTAACTTTCAACAAGTATAACTCTATACTTGTAATGAATCAAGGTCTAAAACTTGTATCCAATATTATTTGATATATTCTATGAAATTCCTCGAAATTTCACTCCTTGACTCGTCCCTGAAAAATCGTTATAGAGAAAATGGCAGACCTTCCCGAATTCTGGCCTATTATGGAGAGCGAACTTGTACAGCATGCCACACACTCAATATTTTATATCTGATTTTGAAAATCACACACAAAATACTAAGGATTTTACTATTTTGAATTCAATTGGTCTCATAGAATCTATATCCTCTATGAATAATTTATGATTGTTTTACTCAGAACACATGTCTGAGACTAGTTACAGGACTAGTTAAAAACCCTATCTTCCACATAGTGTATCTCCAAAATTAAATTGAACCAGAAGATGAAATTTGTACCATGAGTACCTTGATATGTATTCTCAATATCCTCCAAGTTTCATTATTTGAATCATACTAAAAAACAATTTATAGTGAAAATGGTAAGATGACCTTTAAAAATATACCTTAGAACACATCATCACAAGACTTCATCTTCCCTTGGAATTTTGCCCTTCTTCACTTCATCTTCCCTTTGAAATTCACCTGCAAGATTGTGCTAAGATATCACAATATTAAATGATGAAAATGAGAGTTTCTTAATGTGTATTTATACCCTTCCAAGCATGTAATACCTCAGTTTTGAGTCCCCATATTAAATAATGTGTTTTGGTTTATTCGATGAAAGGCTAGAGCACCCAAAAAATTGAAAGAGGTTGGAGTGCCTATGAAATGTGATGCTTTGATAATCATTAATAATAAAATACATCATTGGCTACTAAACGGAAAAGGACAAGAGTTATAGGGGGCTATGATTCCACGAGAGAGGGGGGCTTAAGGGGATAAGTTATTTTATTATATTTTTATTTACCCATAATTATTTTAGTGGAGAGAGGTGATTACATGAGCTTCCTTGAGGAAGGCCATGTGGTTCTTGATTTCTCATGTAAATATATAAACTCATATTGCGGGTTGCTTGGGGGTTCTTCTCCATTCTCTCTTTCACACTTTCATTAATTGTTTCTCATTTATCATTCCTCATTCATTCTTGTTCTTGGATTGGAACATGTGGAAAATTGTTGAGGATGGAGCCATTGTTGTTGGTTGTAGTAAGTGTTGGTGTATTTCAACCATGAGTTAATTCGTACATTCCTAAGATGCATTGGCAAGTATTAAGTTTTTTTCACAGTTATGAATCATGTGAGTCCCAGCATGGATATTCTTGACCAGATGCACTACAGGCCTGGAAGGAGGGAGATAGTATGAGGGATTGTGTGGCAGAGAATGGGGGTCCATTCTCTTAGGTTGTGCATGTTGGAAAGAAGAGAGTTGGTGTAATTTAGATTGTTGTATTCTTAGAAACATGTGAGAGATTGAATGTTGATTGGTTTGGGAAGCTGAGTGACACCCTGGAACTGTCCTTGTGGATTCATAGCCCTGACTTGGGGGTGACCTATTGTTGAGACTTGGAACAATAGCCTCTATGGTTCGGTGGAACGTCCTTGGTCTACATACAATTGGTGATTGATTTAATAAATATAAGTTCTCTCTCTCTCATGGTTTTCTCTGTTGTATTTTTATTTCCTCTATGTAATATTATTATCGCTTAGATATGATGTGTTTGTAATAACCCTGTTTGTTCGTTATTGTCATGCATGACATGTTAATATTTTAGTTTTACAATTATTAGGAATATTGATGGATGCATCTGTATATTGTGTGCTTCTTCATTTAATTAATTGATATCAGAAATGCAAAATAACCCAAGAGGGCGAATTTAGAGATACCTGAACAGTGGGTGTGTTTTCAAGTAGAGCATGGAGCAAATTGTATTTAAAAGAAAAGAAAAATATATTTTTTTTGGCTTTGCGGCTCTGAGTGTGTCACGGATTGGTATCAAATCCATAGGTTTACAACATTGGGCCTTGAAGGGGCCTATTACGAAAATTCGGGCGGTATTTCTTAAATTAATTATTGGCTATCAGAAAATGTTGAGGTGTAATGGTGTCGAGATCAGCATGGAAATAGTGCTCGGGAAATCCATCATGGCCCTAACATCTCAGCTAGCCTTACCTTCATGATGGGAACCTCTAAACTGATAGTATGCCTAGCAAGGAAACCAATGAACATCCACCTTCGATCGAGCCTCTAAGTGGGTTATCCACCATCAATCTATGGACTACATAAATATTTATCCCACATGCATGCGGGGAAAGGCGAGTGAACAGTGTATAAACAAAGGCCAAACCTTGGTGACATGTGCGTGAAGCACACAGATTCATGGAACCCTGCGGAGTTGTGCCTTGTGTAATTTTGATCACCACATCAAACATCCAGTCTGTATGTCTAGTCGATGTCCCATCATCCTTTGTACCTTGCTAGTTGTCAGCCTATGATACCCCCCTCGTTGCCACGTGTTAGTAGACGGATGTGCCAGGTGAGCCGATGGGCCCTTGTTGGGCCTAAGCCTTTGGTTGGTCACCCTTAATTGACGACCATTAGATTTTAGAATAGATATATCTCCATTGTTGGTCAGAGGACACTGCCATCGGGATGTCCGAGTGCAAGATTGCATGGAGTCCAATGATGAGGGACTCTGATATTTGTTGATCCATCAGAGAGTGGCTTCAGAGATATTTGGGCCATTGGATCCGTTATGGTGAGTTTCGTTGGATTCTAAGGGTCAGAGTGACCTTGGATGCCTGAAGTGGAGGCACTTCAATGGGAGGGACTTTGAGAGCGATCTATCAGTAAATATTCTCATGATCGCAGCAATAGATCTAGTGTGGTTCGAGCACGAGGAGAGAGAATAGTGATGCCATGGTGACTTGGTGTGATAGCTTGGAGGTCAAGGTGATGAGGAAATTAGCATGGAAATCAACGTACTTGAAGGATGATATGTGTTGACAATTGGTTGTTCGAAGGGACAAGAGTGGTCCCAGTTGGGTGTGGATTCCCTTAGGCCTTCGCTTTAAATCTTATCCCTCGAATCTGTAGGATGATAGATCTCGACTTTTCATCAAAGGGGTGTCGTTCTGAGTGAGTTGCAGTCCTGGAGGGGGGGAACTCCAATGGGAGGAACTCTGAGGAACTCTGAGGAACAATATGCATCATTGATTAGTGAGTGGGTGTGAGGTAATGATAGTTGTCGATCTGTCGTGGGTCCCATAGGGCCGAGTAAGAAGAGTTAAAGGGATGTACCTTAATTATCAAGTAGTTGTGAACTCTGACCAAATCCTAATAGTTGGAGGATGATATTAGGAATCATTGGATCTGTCATAGGGAGTAGAGTTGGAGTGTGGTGGTCGGATTGGTGAGTGAGACTGGAGTGGGGATACTTTGATGGAAAGGGATCCAAGAAGAAATCTGAGTCGTAAATGGTAGGAGTGCATATACGACATCAACCATAGATCTTGTGGGTCCCATATGTAACGTGGAGAATGGGAACTGACAGCGGAGAGTAATCATCATGCAAGTGGAGACTTTGAAGAAAGCATATCCGTTGGTTCCCCAACTCCTAGAAATGTTAGATCTACCAAGAGGGTGTTGTCAGACTAGTTCTTTCGGAGTGGGCAGTGAAGCCTAAAGTGGATGCACTCCAATGGACAAGATTTCAATGATAAAGAAATTCTCTGAAGTGTTTTGAAATGTTGATTGGGGAACCCAGGGACCATGTGGAAGGTTCCATGTCAATGTTTGCATCGGACGACATGAGTGACTGAG
>SNQJ01S0011276.1:0-27240 GCA_010110895.2 Picea sitchensis | reverse complement strand
GAGAGGAGTCTGTGAGAGAAAGAAGAGGAAGTTACAGCGGGTTTTGCTGTAGGTTGTATCCCTTCATTTGCTTGATAATAATAAAGGAAGGACCTGGCAATTTCTCTGGTGGACGTAGCCCACACTGGGTGAACCACGTAAATATGTGTCTCTCTTGTATTGTGTGTCTTCTGTGTTTTGTTTCTGCATTTGTTTTATTTTATTGCTCCGTGGTCCTGTTTTTCTAACACTCCAAGGTAGATACCCCCATCACTCAATGGTCCCAAGGTGAGAACTCCCCAAGAAGTTTCCAATGTTCCTCTTCCAAAGGTTTCCAACACTCCAATGCTACCTTCTAATCCATGCACACCTCCAAGTCCACCACACCTCCATGAACACTCCTCAATAGAATCATCCTCAAGTCAAGCAAAAACTTCCATGTAAGAAACCAAGTGGGACTATGCTACCTAGGGATGAACACCCTCCTCCTAAATTCTCAACGCTCCTCCTCCCAGGAAAACAAACAATCCATCTATGTGTGCTTCATGAATAATGACACCATGCCACACAAGTCTCCAATCTCTTAAGGAATTGCACCAATAAGAATCAAGTCAAGGTATAACAATCTATGAGTAATCTATCTCCAATGTGTATGTCCATTAAGGTACAACTAAAGGTAGGAAACACACCATGCACTCCACATCACATGAAGAACCTGCAATATTGGTGTAAATACTTTTAGAGTCACCTCAAAAGCTATCACTCCCTCTTTACAAGGAAAGTATATTCACAAACACTATTCTTCTCCCTTAACATCTCAATTAACCCTACCATCTACAAATCTAAATTGGTTGCAATCTTGGAATCAATCATTAACCCATGGAAAGGATTTATCGCCCAAACATCATTCTACTCTATCGAGGCATCACACCTCACCTCCTCAAAAAAATTGGAAGGCTCACAAATGGAAGTAGTCAATGTAATATGGTTAACATATATCCTAGAAGGTATAATCACCCTTGTTGAAGATTTGGGTGCTTCTACATGCTCTTATGCATCCTGGAATGTTTGAGTAAGCCATCTTGACTTCTTGTGAGTTTAAGTATAGGCTAAGTATGTATCATTCATTAATATCTCCTCACCCATGCTTATATCTAACTCTTATATTACCTTTCAATTAGATTCTAAAACATCAACCTTATCACTCCCTTCAATCACTGAAGGAGATATCTATGATCTAGAGGACCATACATCCTCATCAAACTTCACATATTGACTCACTGTAGTCTTCCATTGTGTTGGAAGGTAGATCATGTAATCTTTATAAGTCACATTATATCCAATAAAATAAGATACCATCACATCATCTTAAACATCCCCTATGATAGGGACTTGACTACTTGTGAATCTCAAGGATCATAACCTTGGATGATCAACTAAATGTCAAACTCCAACATCCTTTATATCAACTTCACATGCCAAAACTCTTCACACACTACATCATGAGTTGTTCAATACTTCCTGCAAATATGATCACATCACCATACAAGACCAATACAAGTGGATCAAATCTATCCAAATCACAAAGATAAAAATTTACACAAATCTCATCCATCCTAAAAAACCAAGCTCGTAGTGTAAACAAAAACCCACATGGGACCTCTAATAAATTGTAAACATGTGTATCTAACCCATGCACCTCAAAACATTTGAAAAATAAATCAAAATCCTCAATAGGGTCAACTCCCTCTTTATGAGATAATATTCTAGTAGCTAGAACAAGAATGTCATAAGGTTCAACTTCCTCTTTATGATAGAATCCAACAACTATAGACTTTAATCTTGTACAATTAATTACTACAAATAAATTCTTAATATAAAAGAAAATATATCATGGCATGCACACACACACACACACACACATTACATAGATATTTTTACCACCGAAATCCAAACCGGGAAAACCAACAACTTGTTTAGAGTCACACCTCTAATCTTCTATTCATCATACTCTTCATTGTTTAAAATACAATATACGTATAAGATCATGTAATAACCAAACCCATAATCTATTGACCCRTATTAGTCAACAACACTAATTCCTTAACTRGAATTAGAAAATCATTGGCGAAAACCATGTCCTGAAAAACCGCCAAAAAGAAGACACAAGAAATTCCCAAAAACATTCTAGGGGCTCTTTCTCCCGCGTGTGTGCCCGACACAATGTAAACAGTATATCTAGTCATGCAAATAATATAACACATACCCAACATTCTCCTACTTGTTGTTTTATTTGCATATAGAGGGTTACAAGGTTACATAGTCAATAATCCAAGGCAACAATGCCCATAGATCCTCTACACCAAGAGAACTTCTTAGTTCTCACAGATTTTGTTAATGAATATGCAACATTCTTCAAAGTGTCCACCTTCATCAGCAACACTTTCTTTTCTTCAACCATGTCTCCCACAAAGAGATATTGAACATCAATGTGGTTTGTCTTTGAATGATAAGTCGGGTTCTTCCCCAGGAATATTGCACTCTAACTGTCACAATCTATCCTTACAACTTGTTTTACTAACCCAATACTTGAATGCAATCTCTATAGCCATATAGTTTCCTTGCTTGAATGATTGGTTTCCATGTATCCAACTTATGCAATTGAGAGAGCCACTATAGATTGTTTTTTTCTCATCCAACTAATTTCTCCTCCAAATAGGTTAAACACATATCCACTTGTAGATATTTTGTGATCCATATTTGTAGCCCACTCCGCATCAACAAACCCATGTATTTCCAACACTCTGTCCAATCCTGGTCTTCCTTAGTAGCACAATCCATAACTACTAGTGCCACACAAATACCTAAAAAACCTCTTTACTATTGTCTAATGCTTCTTCCCTAGATATGACATATACATTCTCAAAACTTCCACTACACGTGCAATGTCTAGTCTAGTACAGACCATTGCATATATTAAAATTCCAACCGCACTAGCATATAGAACACAAGACATGTCCTCTTCCTCTTCATGTTTCTTGAGACATTGATCTACAGATAACTTTACATCTACAAGAATAGAAACCTTGACTGGTTTACATTCCTGCATGTTAAACCTCTACAATATTGTCTCGACATATTTTCTCTGATTTAACCAAAGTTTCATGTTTGCTCGATCTCTTTTAATTTCCATGCCCAAAATGAAATTTGCAACACCACAATCCTTCATGTCAAATTTAGAGGACAACTGATTTTTCACATCCTGGATAATCTCCTTGTTGTTTCTTATCAACAACATATCATCCACATACAAGACCAAATAAATAAGATGATCACCGATTAATTTGAAATACACACAGTAATCCACTTTGCTCCTTGTGAAGCCAAGTACCAACATATAAGTATCAATTTTTTTATTCCACATCCTTGGTGATTGCTTTAACCCATACATGGACTTTTTCAGCTTGCATACCAGCTCGTTCTTTCCCTTCATAGCAAATCCTTATGGTTGCTTCATGTAGATTTCTTCATCCATATCCCCATGTAGGAATGTTATCTTTACATCCATCTGGTCTACTTCAAAATAAAATGTAACAACAACAGATAAAAGAAATCTAATATAAGTTAACTTGGCAACAGGAGAAAAAATTTCACCAAAGTTAATTCCCTCTACTTGGGAATAACCTTTTGCTACTAACCGAGCTTTGTATTTCTTCACTTTTCCTTGTGCATTCAACTTCTTCTTAAACACCCGTTTTCTACCAATGGGATTTCTTCTAGTAGGAAACTCCACTAGATCCCAAACCTCATTCTAATCCAAGGCTGCCATTTCTTCAACCATGGACTTTTTCCAGAGTTTTCCATCCTTTGAATCCACTGACTCCATGACAATTCGAGGATCATCACCAGTAATAGACAAAACAAAATTTGAATGGAAATCAGGTGCAGTATACCTTTTTGGTTGCCTTCTTTCTCTAACTGATATCCTCAATATTGGAGTATGAGGATCTTCTTCTTCATATTAATGTTCTTATGTAGAGTCTAATTCATCATCCTTTAATTCAAACTCTATTTTCTCTATTTCTTCCTTCTTTGGTAGGACTTCATGTTTGACATCTTTTATTTCTCTAAATACCACATCTCAGTTATACACTATCTTTTTTGTTTATGGGTTCCAAAGCTTATAACCTTTCAAACCATCTTTATACCCTATAAAGATACACTTTTTCAACCTTTTTATCTAGCTTACACTCATTTTCCTTTGGAACGTGAACATAAGCATCACAGCCAAATACCCTGAGATGTGTCAAAAAGGGTTTCTTACCAGTCCATACCTTGTGTGGATTCTTGTCACCCAATATTGATGAGGTTGATAGTTTGACCAAGTAACATGCAGTACCCACTGCCTCTACCCAGAATTCTTGTCCTAACCTAGCACCACTGAGCATTCACCTTGTTTTTTCCAGCAGTGTCGTGTTCATCCTTTCTACAACCCCATTCTACTGAGGTGTATATGGATTAGTCTTTTTCCTTGATATACCACACTTCTGATAGAATACTTAAAATTTGTTTCCATAGAACTCTCTACCATTGCCCGTCCTCAGCACCTTAATTATTTTCTCTGTTTGATTCTCCACAAGAGCCTTAAACTCTGTAAACCTGTCAGAGACTTCAAATTTATTCTTGAGGAAAAATATCCATGTATTCCTTGAGAAATCATCATATATTTTCCCAGTGATGGAACCGACATGGGTCCAAACACATCACTGTGCACCAACTGTAAAAAATCCCTCTGCCCTCGTTGCACCAGAGGGGAATCTTACTCGATTTTTCTTCCCATATACATAATGTTCACAGAAATCAAATTCTAGAGAGAGGTTATACATACCTTCAACCATACCTTTACCATGTAGTAGTCGAAGGCCCTTCTCTCTAATATGCCCCAGTCTTTGATGCCACAACATAGCCTTTTCTCCAAAGACTATAGGAGTTTTTTTTCTTCTTCATCTCCAATCTCATGAACAATGAAACTATTACTCCCATCACTAATATCTCTTCCCTACAACTTATACATATTTTCAAACCGAACTCCATTCAACAACACCAATACTCCTTGAACCATCATGCAGGTTTCTTTCTCAAACATTATTTTTACCCCTGCATTGTCGATTTTTCTTACATAAATCAAATTTCTAGCCAAACTTGGGATGTGCAGAACACTAGGGAGTTTTCTAATCCTTCCATCCATGAGCTCCAAATTAACTTTTCCTCATCATATGATTTTTTTTGTTGAGTCATCACTTAGGAAAACATCACCTCCATCATACTTTTCATATTCGCAAAACCACTCCCTGTAAAGAGTCATATGAAAGGATGCACCTGTTGTAATACCCCTAGGTTGAACCCCAAATTGTAAATATAAATGTAATTGTAAATCACATATAAGCTGGTGAGTTGATGGAAAAAGCGTGTAGGTTTGGTTTTGCGTGCATTAAGTTAGTGCACGAGAATATCACACCAAAGGAGTGTGCGTAGTTTGTAAAATGATACAGCGCGTAGTTTAATGTTTTGGCATGCGCCTCTATAAGGGCACAAGAATGGCGCACAAAAAGGGAAACATATTGAAGAATAAAATGTGCACTAATATAAGCGCATGAGGATGGCGCACAATCCAGGATTCAGTGCACAACGGCTTAGTGTGTGATTTTGGAGGCCATGGAGCCTTTTTGTATATATGTCATGATGTAATGTGCACCTCGGTAAGTGTGCGAGGGTGGAGAAATAAAAGAAGAGTGTGTGCATCCCAGAAGTTTCGTGTGCATTGGTTTAGTGCACGATATTTATGTTTTGAGGCTAGTGACCTTGGATACAAAAGATCAGTACTTATGTACTGAGAATGTAAATTTAAGCTCATACAAATATAATGATAATACATCACTACGGCATACTAACCACGTAAAAGAGTATGGGGGGGCTAACTCCATTAGTTGAGGTTAAGGGGAGGCTAAGTTAAGGGGCATTAGACCCAAAGGATTATTATATTGATATTCCTTAAAGTATAAAGTGGAGATATTATTATATCCTAAGTCTGGAGGAGGAGGATGTGTGGATTGCAGATAGTTCTCAGCATGACAAGTGTCAAGTTGGGAACATGCATCCAAATAGTTTGGAGTTAGTACCTTTTTGCTATCATTGGATCATTCATGGGAAGGGGAGAGGGCAGTGTTGATCAAGACCCGATTGTATTGTCATTGAACCCGATAGTTACTGTCATCGAACCTGGTTGTTATTGTGACCAGTATTATGTTGTTACTTTCACAGATACATGTACATTGCTTAGCTTGGAAAGATAGACTAAAGAAGTGGGTTGTCATGCATGTTGGATATTGCATTCTCTCCCAATGAGAGAATTGTAGGGAAGTAATTTCCCGAGGTGTCAAACTACAACGATAAGGCTTTGAGACTTCATGTTCGATCTGTTGTTGAAGCCCTGGAAGGGAAGTGGGGCAGAGGAAGGGTTGTTGAGCATAGAAGGGGCACACTTCCTGGGGTGGGACATGCATGTGGAGAATGAGGGATTGTAGGTTGTCAGTATGAATTGGTACATGTGATGTAATTTTATGTGATTGAATCACCCGTGTTTGAGTCACCTGTGACTGAGTTTTTCATTGACTGGGATAACTTATCTTGGCTAGGAACCCTTACCCAAGTGGATTTTTAGCCCCATCTCGGGGATGACCCACTAATGAGAGTGATGTGTTAAAATATTTGATGTGCTCGTTTTACCATAGACAATATCTCAATATTTTTACCCAACCATAGGCACGCAACCACCCCCGATCATCGTAACCTTGACAGATAGAATAATTCTGGAAGCAATACCAGACCCAACAGATAACCAAGAGATAATGTATCTCTCTTTCTCCAAGAATAGCACACCAAATAGAGATTCCACAAACTAGAAACCAAGACCAAAAACCCAATTGCAGTAGCTGCAACTGCACTCATTCTCCAAACTTGTGCACCACTTGACTTGTGTGAGTTGTGAGTGAGTGAATGACCAAATGAGCTTAAGCATCCTCTATTTATAGTGCTCTTTGTCACCTATCCAGGTTGACTTCTTCTTTTAGAGGCTAATACTTAAATATTAATTCTTTTATTGAGATGACATGTCTTATAGGGTTTCTACACATCTGTTTAGGGTTTCTCTAGCTTCCAGAACATTCTGATCTAGTCATAGGTTACACATGGAGGTTAATACCTCTTGTAGCTACCATAACGTCAACATGAAGAGCAGTGTGGTCTAAGGTTGGGAGGAACATGGAAGGTCTGCATGCAATTGGTGTACCTTTAATCAAAGATAGTGTTATTATGTATTAAACCATGTGTTGCAGTAATAATTATGCATTTGTTTTCATTGGTTTGTTCTTTTTATGTTGCATGTATATTTATGTTATGAATATGTATGTAACTGTGCATTGCAGAATGTATTTTTATGTTTTAATTAGTGTCAGAATTTTATCAGAGCAACTTGGTTGAGTTGTTATTTGTAATGGAAGAAAATACAATTTGGTATCATAGCTAATGACAAGAGTATAGAAGTATTTTTGGTGTGATGTGCCCATCCTGGGTGGCTAGGTACATTACAAATTGGTATCAGAGCTGATGACAAGAGTAGAGAATTGTTTTTGGTGTGATGTGTCCAACCTAGGTGGATGGGTACGTTACAAATTGGTATCAGAGCCCAGTTTTCAACACTGGGCCTGCATGGGCTTAGTTAGCATGATGTTGAAGCGGATTCTCGCAAAAAATGACTTCGAAAATGGCTAAATTTTCAAGTTACAGTGCATCCATGATGTAAATTGAAGCAATTGAACAGGATTGGGGAAAAAACCCAATTTATGTTGTTAAATTCATGGAGAATTTAGGGAAAGTTGGTTAAGTGAGGAGATATCCTTAATGTTAATCCATGTTTAAAGAAATGCGGACAGGAATTGGTCGAAATTGAAGATACAAGGAAGCCATGACAGATTGAGTGGAACTTTTAGAATAAAATTCTCAATTTGTGAATGAACTAGAAAAAAAAAATTGCACCAAAAATATCAACTAGCATAGCACCCAAGCAATTGTTGCTACAGAAGTTTGAATTTGGGTATATGGGAGTGAAATTGAGCAAAATTCATGATTTAAGAATATTCATGGTGGAAATTGAGTGAAAATTGAGTAGAAGCCCCAATTTTTGCATCAAAACTTATGGAAAAAACAATTAACCACCGAAATTATTGTGCACTCTAAGTAGTAGTGATGCGCAGAAAGATAAAGGTGTGCAGGTGTGTGCATTAAAATGGATTATTGTACTATGTGGAGATGGTTATGTGGAGAAATAATATTACATAGGGTGTGCACTAAACATTGGGTGTTGCGCAGAAGATAAGGGTGCACAGGTTATGTGCACTAAGTTTTGGCATTGCGTTGTGTATAATCGATGGCGTACGTAGAACTTAGGTGTGCGGTAAAGTGCTTTGAAGTTCGGAATCATAGGGTGCAGAGTTTGTTGTACATGATTATTCATATGATGCACATGGTGTATGCTTGGAATTTAGGCAGAACACAGTTCGAATTTGTTGGTGCACGCGCAACATTATGTTGTAGTGCGTGTAGATTCTTGAAGTGCTACACAAAAGTCATGCTCAAAAGATAGAGGCGCGTGACAAAATATTGGAGCGCGGGGAGTTTTGGCGCACAGTGTGAACACACTAAACCCTTGTGTGGTGTGGTGTAGTGCTTGCAGTGTGCTCGTAGTATTGGTGTGCAACACAAAGGTTGTGCTCAATAGAGACTGGTGCGCAACAGAAAAGTATGCACACTGGATATAGATGCACGGTCATGCGCTACATTTTAGCACTGCATGTGTAAAACTGGCACATGCTAATTATGGGTTATAATTAAGAAATAGTGCGTGCGAAGTTGACTAGGCAGTTAATCTTCCCAAAAAAATAGAAGAAAGAATTATGATGCATGATGGAAACAAAATTGTGTATAATTTCATGAACTTGTTAAAATATTTTAGCCTAACAAATTTCATTGGTTTCACATTTTGTAGAGTTAACAGAAGTAGATCATAAAATGTTCAGTACAAGTATAGAATCATGGAATATGTATAGGGAGTTTACAGCCATGAAAAAGAGATCTAAGGAATGTATGTCCATATGGGTAATGAAGGTACAAATTCAAATAGACATGGAGAAGGTAAGGAAGAAATCATGAACTTGGTAGACCATAAAAAGTTTGCAAAATGATGTTTTGAGTTATAAAGATGATAATGAGAGGCTTATTAGAGCCAAGGAGCAACAGGAAGATTTCAACATCAAGTTGATGTAGATCCTAGACATAATTGAGAAGAAGATGGATAAGGATACTAAGTTAAGAAGATCAGGGAGCCATAAGTCTCATGATAAGATGGAAAGAATAGTGTGCAACAGAAGTGTTGGCAAGCACCACCATCACTCTCCAAGGCATTCAACTAGGAGAGCGCGCAACAGTGCAAGTCCATGTCATGTCAGGAAGCAAAAGAAGAAGTCTGGAGTGGATGAGCTACAGGGGGGAATGAATACAATCAAGCCTCCTACTTTTGATGGTGAACACAAGAAGGATGAGGATGCAGAGACATGGCTGCTAAATATGAGAAAGTATTTTCAGTTGCATAATTATTGCTCACATGTAGAAGGTAGAATTGTTATTTATCAGCTCAAAAGAGAAGCATCAATGTGGTGGGATCAATATGTGCAGGTGCAACACATTTATGAGAAGAAGGTAACTTTGAGAGAATTCAAGAGGTATTTTCAAAGGAAATACTTGACTAAGAGATACTATGATAAGAAAATGAAGGAATTCTTTGAACTCAAGCTTGGAAGTGTGACCATAGATGAGTATGAAAGAAGGTTTTTTAGAGCTGCTGAAATATGTTTCCTTCATCAAGGATGTGCAACTTAAGATTCATAGATATTTGAGTGGGCTTCCAAGTTCCATCATTTATCAGTGACAGGATACAATAGATGATCCCAAAAAATTGGAGGAAACTATAAGAAGGGCTAAGTGTTTTTATGATCAACATAAAGGGAAAGCAACTTACCAAAAATCTTGGSAAGACAAGAAGAAAAGTAAGATGGAACAGAGGAAGAAGGGAACTAAGCCACCACTCTTCAAAAATAACTATCAGGAATAGTCGAATTCTAAATAATCTAGAATGACAGAGTCATTAGGAAAAAGGCCAAGGCAACCACCTATTTAATGTTGGGTTTGTAAGGGAGATCATATGTATAGAGATTTCCCTCATGGGAGTGAAAGAGTGAGAATTGTTCACAATGTATAGCAAGCTAGAACAGTGGAGGACATGGGCAGAAGTGTACCTAATATCTATGCAGTCTTGGACAACAAGCAAGCTGAGTTTCAATCACATGTGATTGAAGTGGAAGGTAAGATCAATAACCATCCCATTGCCATTTTAATTGATTCAAGAGCTAGTCATAGTTATCTAGATCCAAATATGGTGGAAAGATTTCATTTGCCAAGAAGCAAGCTTGGAAAAACTTGGATGGCGCATCTAGCTACAGAAGCTAAAAGAAAAATGAATGAGATGGTCAAAGCATGTCCAATGAAAATGAATGGATTGAACACCAGCACAGATTTCAACATCATATCTTTAGGTTCCTATGACTGCCTAATTGGTATGGATTGGTTGGACTAACATCATGTTGTCTTGGACTGTTATAATAAAGCAATTACTTGCTTGGATGAGGAAGGAAACTTAAGGACAGTACAAGGAATTCCCATAGTAGTAACTATCAGAGGAGTTTCAACCTTGTAGCTGAAGAAAAGTTACAAGAAAGGGTGCCAAATATTTGTCGCACAGATGGAAGATAAACCTAAAGAGAAAGTGTCAAATGTTGAAGATTATGTAGTCCTAAAAGAGTTTGAAGATGTATTCAAATAAATATCAGTATTTACACCCAAAAGAGATATTGATTTCTCTATCAATCTGATGCTTGGAGTAGCTCCAGTATCTAAGACTCCTTACAGGATGAGTACACTTGAACTGATGGAATTGCAAATGCAACTTGAAGAGATTATGAATAAGGGGTATATACACCCAAGTGTGTCACCTTGGGTTTCCCCAGTATTATTTGTGAAGAAAAAGGATGGAACATTGAAACTTTGCATAGACTTTAGACAGCTAAATAAGGTAACTTTGAAGAACAAGTTTCATTTTCCAAGGATGGATGACCTCTTTGATCAACTGAAAGATGCAAAAATATTCTCCAAGATTGATCTCAAGTTAGGCTATCATCAGGTAAGAATTAAAGAAGAAGACATCAACAAGAGTACTTTCAGAAAAAGGTATGGCCATTATGAGTTCACAGTGGTGCCATTTGGGTTAATGAATGCACTAGTTGTCTTCATGTGTCTCATGAATGCTATATTCAGGAATTACTTGGACAAGTTTGCCATTGTATTTTTGGATGGCATTATGATATATTATAAGTCTAAAGAAGAGCATGAGCAACACTTGAGAATGGTGTTACAGGTTTTGAGGGAGCATCAGTTGTATTCCAAATTGAGCAAGTGCTCATTTTACCAGAGGCAAATTATTTACTTGGGCCATATCATTTCAAAGGAAGGAATAGCAGTGAACCCAGAAAACATAAAGGCCATTGAACGATGTCCAACACCAAGGAATGTCTCAGAGGTGAGATCATTCATGGGCATTGCAGGTTACTACAGGAGATTTATTGAAGGATTCTCAAAGATTGCACACCCAATTACTTCTTTGCAAGAGAAAGGTGTGAAGTTTGAGTGGACACAAGATTGTGAAGGAAGTTTCCAACACTTGAAGCATTTATTAACAAGTTCTTCAATACTGAGGATTGTTGATCCAACTGAAGATTTTTTTGTATGCACTGATGCATGTAAAGAAGGACTGGGTGGAGTCCTTAGTCAGAATGGGTATGTAGTATGTTATGAATCAAGAAAGTTGAAGGAGCATGAAAGGCACTATGTTACTCATGATTTGGAGCTGGAAATCATAGTGCATGCCTTGAAGATGTGGAGGCACTACCTCATGGGGGAGAGATTTGAGTTGAGGACAGACCATAGTGGTCTAAAATACTTGTTTGGACAACCAACTCTTAATGTCATGCAAAGCAGATGGCTAGATTTCCTCAGTGAATATGATTTAGATACAAAACATATCAAAGGAAAAGATAACAAGGTGGTTGATGCACTCATCAAGAGGGTGCATGAGATGCATGCTACAGCTATTATCATGTACCAATCAGATTTGAAAGATACAATTCTAGAAGCTGCAAAATCAAATTAGAAGTACATGGAAGTAATTTATAGCAAAATGTTGACGACTATAAGATGGAAAATGATGAAATTATCATATACATGAGCATAATTTATGTGCCAAATTCTCAGGAATTGAAGAATCTGATAATGGGAGAAATGCATAATGTGTCTTATGTTGGACACCCAGGTTAACAGAAAATTGTTGCAGCTATCAAGAGTCAATATTATTGGCTAGGAATGAAGAAAGAGGTTGTTGATTTTATTGCCAAATGTTTCACATGCTAAAAGGTCAAGGTTGAGAATAGASACCCAGTTGTTTTGCTACAGCCATTGCCCATTCCTGAGTGGAAATGGGAAGTGGTAACAATGGATTTTATCACCAAATTACCAAGAATCAATAAGCAGCATGATTCTATCATGGTAGTAGTTGATAAACTTACCAAAKCTGCCCATTTTATTCAAGTAAAGCTCACTCACAAGGMAACTAACATAGTTGATATCTATATGAAAGAAATAGCTCGATTACATGGAATTCCCAAGACAATTGTGTCTGACAAAGATCCAAAATTTACCTCAAATTTTTKAAAAKGACTGTTCAAGGGATTTGGAACAAATCTACATTTTAGCACAGCCTATCACCTAGAGTCATATGGGCAGACAAAAAGGRTGAAACAAGTAATAGAAAATATGCTAAGGATGTATGTGTTAGATAATCCAAAATACAAATATCATAGTTTAAAATACTTTGATAAAATAATTATTAATTTAGAATAATAAATTAATAATCTAGAATATTTGATTAATAAATGGAGACATTTAGAAATAGAGTATTGTTGTGAAAGATATGACTCTAGAAAGGTGTCGTATCTTAGGCTCTAAATTAGGAGTATAGTTAGAAGATTGTTAAGATAGCATTTATTGTAAATGGACACTTGTTTATTTAATAAGTGATCCATAACTAGATTTAGTTGGGACATTTAACTTATATATAGCTCATTGCAAGAGTGTTGAGGTGTTCGGATGTAAACTCTTGCAAATTCTCATATGTAATTTTTTTTCCTATTTAATAAAAGTGTGTGTCTGAGGACACTTCTGCCATTATTGTGGTATCAGAGCTCCAGTAATGCAGCTGAACTGAGGAGAATATTTTAGCTAATCTGAAGAGGAGATTTCATCTCTACAGGGCAGCGCACTCCATCAGAAAATTGGTCAGTTAATTGTTAATTTTGTTTTTAAAGGGAAAATAAATTTTATGTTTATGCATATGAGTGTTTAGAGATATTGTGAAATTCCAGACTTAGTTCACGCGGTTCCAAGGAATAGGTGCGAAGGCGAGGGATAATGTAAACCAGGTCGATGTTCAAGCCCACAATATTAGGAGTTCAATGTTTAATAAAATTGTGTATTCTTTGTTTGATCTTGTTTGTGTAATCCTGTCAAATTCATATGTTATTGTGGGTGAGATTTATGTTCAATTAGTGAATCTGTGAGAGAGGAGAAAGAAGCCATGGTTGTGTACGCCCATATTGTGTATAAGGCCATGAAATTATGTACATTGAATTTGATTATGGAAAGCATTTTTATATGCAAATGTTAGTGTGAATAACTTTGTCTATCGGTGGAACCGAGTGGCCAATCTATTGTTTTTGGAGTCCCCAGTGGGCATATGTAATTCCTAGTGAATTTGATTATTCAAAGCATACTGACGATTGTTGAATGGCTAGAGATGCATATGTAATTCTTGTAACTGAATATGCGTGTGGGGATTTTGATAGCTGGGTATTTTCTTTAAAATTATTACAGAAAGTTATGCAGCATTGATGAGGATTCGTTGGAGTATTAGGCTATGTTCTGATGTGCGCATTGATGATCACTCTTATTAAATAACTCGAGTGGCATCTATTTCTGACTCTTTAGCAGTTCCATTAGTGTATCCTCGAATATTTGCAATTCATAACTTGACACTGAAGGACACAGTTACCAGTGTGTTTACATCATCACTTTCAAGTGAACATATAGATAATAGTGGAGTCCTTTGGTGCGTTCGACGTGGATTCATCTGCCTGCTCTATCTGAACTATGATTGATCAAGAATTCTGCAACCTTCCATCGAATCCTGCAAGAGAGTTAAGAATAGAGTTTAACAAATTTGATGTGGAGCTTGCGTTGCAGATTGATGAGGATTGGGTATAGCGTGGATGATGGATAGGAGAACGATAAAATTGTTGATCAGAATTGCAGCTATACTCCCAAGAATTTATAATATTGCAGCTATACTCTCAAGAATTTATATTAATTGATACCAGTTGGGTTATATGCCTCAGGTATATCAAATGCTTCACGTCATATTCATCAGCCTCCAAAGACAAGAGCAGGTATATCAAGTGATTCACGCCCATTATCAGGACAAAGTAAACTGGCTATTGTCTCTTCTGGTGAGATGTTGGATATATTGTAATCGATCCCTCTTTATGCGGTAATTTTTTTGGGGGTAACAAAAAATTTTGTAACTCAAAGTAATTTTACTTTGAGTGGGGGTAATTTGCAAGAGCGTTGTAAGGAGTAAAATTTTGAAAGTTACTTGGAATTTGACTAGAGCCAAGTGCCAAGCTCAATCACTTTTCTCCTGTTTCAACAACTATACGAGAGTCAAGGCCAAGCCCCGATAGATCATTTTTTTGTGTGATGTGTCTAGTGTGTTGCTCATCTTGATATCTTTTTCTTGATTCTTTTTTGGTGCAAAGATTCAACACTACAATGTCAAAGTTAATTAATTTGTTCTCTGACTCCAATAAACTTGAAGGCACAAAATCATACAAGACATGGAAACATCTCATTGAAAGTACTCTCATTTATAATGAACTTTGGAATGATATATGTAATGAAGATACTAAGCCAAATAAACCTACAAATGTAGCTACACTAGTGAAATGGGAAATTAAAAATGCCAAAGCATTAGCACTCATCAATTCTTCAGTTAATGATGAAATATATGATCACATTGAAAATACTACTGATGCATGGTCTGCTTTGAAAATTTTTAAGGATATATTTGATACTTAGCCTGAATCAAAGAAAGTTGATCTTCAATTAAAGTTGCCTCAACAGAAATTGACTGAAGGAGGTGATGTACATGAATATATTTCCAGACTTAAGAACATTAAGCAGGAAATACTAAATGTCGATTTTCAAACAGTAGATGATAGTTTCATGACCACAATTTTAATTGTTGGATTACCTTCTTCCTATACACATTTTTTGGAACTTTACAAGTAACTAGAAAGTTAGACAAGCTTACATTTGATGAGCTAAGTGAAATGTTATCTCAACACAACAAAACTTTTGGAAAGAAAAAGCAAGTTGGGGCAGATTTTTTTTTCACAAAAGCCAGCACAAGTAAATATTCAATTGACAGTTCTAGAAGTAGAGGAAGAGGACATTTTGTACAAGAAAGTGGTCGAAGCCAAAGTAGAGAAAACAATTTTTCAGACAGGAGCAATTTTCAAGGCAGAGGAAACAGTCAAGGCAGGGGGTATTTTCAAGGCATAGGAAACAGTCAAGGCAGAGGGTATTTTCAAGGAAGAGGAAATAGTCAAGGCAGAGGCTATTTTCAAGGCAACAGTCAAGGCAGAGGACAAACTCCAAACAGAGGTCAAAACAGAGGCAKAGGACAAAATTCAGGCGGAGGAAGAGATTTAAGTCAAATTGTTTGTAAAAGATGTAACAAATTTGGTCATTATGCAGAAGATTGTCGAACTTCCATTGATAAAATTTCAAAGTTTCATCAAAACACAGCACAGTTTGCAAATGATTGAGATGATGACGGTTCAGAATATGTCTTTACCTCATCTTCAACATTACATATTTCCACTGATTTTCAAAGTGATTATGAAGATGCTTGGATTCTATATTCAAAAGCATCTCAACACATGACTTTTAGACGTGACTTCTTTTGGAATTTTCAAGAATGCCATCTTAATTCCGTCTTTCTTGCAGATAATACCAAACATACTCCTTATGGAAAAGGTGTAGTTAAAGTTTATTTACCTAATATTGGAGAAATAATGATTTCAAATGTATGGTATGTACCAACCTTTAAAAATAATTTGTTGTCTTTAGTCACGATTCGACAAGCAGGACATCAGGTGATTATGGAAGATGGCTTAGTTAATATTAATTCAGTCAAATAGAATATGAAAAAAGTGATGACAGGTTATGAAGATGGAAAATTGTTAAGGATGAAAGGGACAGTTATTCCAAGGCATTCTGACTTTGCAGGAGCAGTAAGTACAGGTATTTCACCTATAAGATTGTGGCATGTGAGATATGGACATCTCAACTTTGAAAGTCTCTCTCAATTGCAAAAACAAGGGATGGTTAAGGGACTTCCAACTTTCAAAACGGAAAATACAAAATGTGAAGCTTGCATTTATGGAAAACAAAGTCGAAAGAGTTTTCCAACAAGTTCATGGCGTGCAAATAGGCGGTTGCAACTAGTTCATAGTGATGTTTGTGGACCACTAGAAACTTATTTAGGTGGTTGCAAATATTTTTTACTCTTTATTGATGATTTCAATAGAATAACTTGGGTTTACTTCTTGAAGCAAAAGTTAGAAATATTTGATAAGTTTAAGATATTTCATCAACTTGTTGAAAACGAAGTTAAAGAAAAGATAGGCACTCTTAGGACAGATAATGGAGGGGAATTCACTTCTAATGAATTCAAAACTTATTGTATAGACAATAGGATAAGAAGACATCTTACAAATTTCTACACTCCTCAACAAAATCGAGTCGTAGAAAGAATGAATCGCACCTTGTTAGGAATGGCAAGATCCATGTTAACCTTTAAAAAGTTAAGTTCTACATATTGGGCGGAAGCAATCCATACAACTGTCTACTTAAGGAACATACCTCCAACTGCTTCTTTGGACGGAATCACACCTTATGAAGCATGGTTTGGTTTCAAACCTCGAGTTAAACATCTTAGAGTTTTTGGATCGGTATGTTATGCCTTAGTTCCAAAAGAAAAACAAATTAAGCTTGACTCAAGAAGCTTGAAATGCACAATGATCGGGTATTCTAATAAGAAGAAAGGGTACCGAATTTTGTCCAATGGAAAATTTATTGTAAGCAGGGATGTAATTTTTTATGAAACCGAAAGTAAGAGTGTTGAAGAAATATAAAGTCTTATTCAAAAGTTAGAAACTAAAGGCAATCAAAGAAAAGGAAAAATGCAAAGTCAACCAAATTCACATAATTGGTATGAACTTGATTTTCCTTAATCTGAAGATGATACATCCAGTCCATTTACTTTGACAACATCATCTGGGTCTTCCAGCAATTCATCTGACTCTCCTAGCAACGATAGTTCATCTGACAATAATTCTCCACCTCCAGAATCTTCAACTGATCAACGAACATCAGTTTACATTAATCCAATTTACAATAATGGAAATTCAGATCCCCAAACAAGTGAACATCAACTACCAAAATGGGAAGTTCAACTTTTGAAAGATGTAAGGCCTGATGAGCAGAATAAAACAGGAACAAGGGGATCACACAACAGTGAAGGAAATTTTTCCTTGGTAGGAAATGATTTTACTGAACCTTCCACATGCAAAGAAGTCATAAAACATAAAGAATGGCAACAGGCTATGATTGAAGAGTATCAAGCAGTACTTGATAACAACACTTGGAAACTTGTTGATTGTCCTACAAGTGTTAAACCCATCAGATGCAAATGGGTTTACAGAATTAAATACAACCAAAATGGATAAATTGACAAGTATAAAGCACGACTTATGGCTAAAGGTTGGATGAATTAATAAATGTTTTGTCTTCATTTCAAAAATAAAAAAGCTCGGGCCTAAATGGGTGGACAATAGAATTATTTCTAGGTTTTTTGTTATCTTTTGGGTGATGATTTGTTGAGGTTGGTGGAGGGAGTGAGACTTAGCGGAAAGGTATTGGGCCTTTTTAATACAACTTTCATACCTTGAGTCATTTAATGAATCGATGCCCATATCTTTGAGTAATTGAGTAATAAGATCATTTAAAAGGTTATGGCTATGAGGCTGAAAAAGGTGTTACCTAATGGGACCTCACAAGAACAATTTGGCTTTCTTGAAGGAAAAAAAATCCATGAAGCTATAGGTTTTTCTCGGGAAGGGTTACGTACTATTAGAACCAAAAAGTTGTCAGCTATGGTGATAAAAATGGATTTGTCTAAAGCATTTGACAGGGCATTCTAGTTGTATTAGAGATTGTTACTAATTAATGTGGGTTTTTGTCTTCTTGTTGTCAACTGGATTATGGGGTGTGTGACTTTAGTTATATTTGCAGTCCTCGTTCATGGGGAAACTTCTCCTTTCTTTAAACCTTATATGGGTTTAAGATAGGCTTGTCCAACATCCCCTTATTTATTTCTTATGGTTGTGGAGGGTTTGAGCAAATCGATACTCAAAACTGGAAGATTGAGAAGTGTCTAGGGCATCAAGGTAGGAGGAAATGAAATTGTAACACATTTACTTTTTAGTGGTGATGTAATTTTTATTTTCAAATGAAATTATGGTTGAGGGTAGAAACTCTCATGATATACTTTAGTTATATTGCAAATATACTAGAATGGAAGTTAATTATATGAAGCTTGGTTTTTATTTTAATGGATTAAGTGTTGAGGAAGAACAAAACTTAAAACATTGTTTTCAATGAAGGATTGAGATATTTGAGTTTTATCTTAAAGCCCAATGGCTATGGAAAGAGAGATTGGGGTTGGTTGATTAGTAAGATAGAAAGGAGAATCCACTAGGTACAATAGGTGGCTTTCCCGAGGTGGGAGGTTAACTTTAGTTAAGTCTATTTTTGAAGCCATACCTATGTACTAGCACTCCATGGCCCACACTCCACATGGAGGTTTGGAAAAGATTAGAAGGTATTGTTATGATTTTCTATCAAAAGGTGGGGGTGATCAAGTTGGTTTTCATTTGGAAAACTGACAATCATTACCTAAACCCAAGATTGAAGGAGGGTGCCCAAGAGTGAAGGAGGGTGGGGTCTTAAGCATATTCATAAATTTAGCAAGTCACAACCTCCAAAAGACTTTGGAATTTGATTACTAAAGAGATTCTATGGAAAATAATTATTGTACATAAGCATATTGCACCCTCTTTACTTATGGATTGGATAATATGTCCTTGCTAGAAACTTAAGAATGTCTCTAATCAATGGAAATACTTGGTTTTATGCTTCCCTATAATCGGAAACTCACTTGCCTAGAAGGTAGGTAATGGTGTTTAGGTTCATTTGGGAGATAATGCTATTATGGGTTGTGATAACAATGCATTTATTTCTCTAAATTTCTTAAATGAACTTCATGATCAAGACATATATTCTTTAGGTAAGATTGCAGATCACACAACCACAAATCTGTGGCATTAGGGATGGAGATTTGTTGAGTCACTTTAATTGATTGGTGATCAATTTGTTATGTGAGAGACTTTTTCATTTGAACTATGATGTATTCGGATTCGACTAAGAGGATCTTGACTCAGTGGTCTAGGTAAGAAATAAGGTAGTAGGGAAGTATTCAATAAAGTTGGGGTATCAAGCATTACAAGGTGTGGTGGTTCAAGAACATTCTTGGAGTTGGGAAAAGATTTGGTAGGTTAGGATTCCTAAAATACAAAAGTGTTCATGTGGATAGCTCTAAAAAAAAAGTTTTGACCTAGGATATTCCATAGAAATGTAACAAATATGGAACCAATATTTATATTTTGTGCAAAACAAATGGAGAAAATATCACTCATTTGTTCATAAATCATCCTTTCACACAACATATTTATCGTGGTATTTTAAATTAGATTGCAATTCCTAGTATTTAGTAGGGCACATCCAATGAAGAATGTTTGAGGATATGGTTTCAGAACCAAGGGGTAAAAGAGTTTAGGTCTATTCCTTTCATTGCACCCCAAGGTATTTGGTTAACTTAGAATGTCTGGTTGTTTGAAGGTAGATGTGTATAGACATTTCAAGTTTTTGCACAAATATGTGCATTGTTTCAACATTTTAGATTGATCATCAAAGTGCCAGAGGTCAAAAAGATAGGGGAGCTAGTGGTTGATAAGTCCATCATGTGGGGATTTTTCAATGGGGCCAATCAAGGCCAAAAAAACCACAATGGAGTTGGGGGCTTATTATACTTTTCTAACAATCATTTTGTAAATTTTAAAGCAAATTTGGTAGAAGATCAAATAATTTTGTTGAACTAATGGCTTTGCAAACATTATTGAAGTTGGTTATGTCTAAAGATGTATTGCAGCTATAGGTATTTGGTGACTCTTTACCAATCATCAAATGGATGAGATGAACAAGCTATACATAGTATTGATCTCCAAGTACTTGTTGTTCAATTGAAAGAGTACACATCACTTCACACATATTAAATTCACATATATTTACATGGAGTTGAATGTTATTGTTGATACATTGTCAAAGGAGGGTTTACGTTTGGGGCATGGTGATTTAGTAATGCTAGAATTTCATGATGGTATTTTCTCCAAGACAAGGCAATTGATATAGCTTTATAGGATTTGTGCTTATGTATATCATATGCATATCTCTTTTAATTTTATGTTTTTTTTGTAACTTAGTATATTGTATTACCTGCTAAAATAAGTAGTGTACATACATATTGAATACATCCAACATGGTTGCCATTGAAGGAAACTGACCCATCACAACCAGTGATGAAACCTATCAATGCTCCGAGGGGTCAAAAAATAATATCGTTTTAGACTACAAATGATGTCTAGACAATTCCAAAAAACTACAAACCTGCCATGAACTGTAGGAAGTAAACTAGGACTGCTACTTAGACTAAAATTGAGAACCATAAAAAAAACTAGGTAATCATGATGAGGAACCTGCCCTTGACGAGAAGAGTTTCCTGGTGGAAGAGGAATGGGATCACAAGGTAAGATGGTGTCTTGCACAGTCATTCCTAGAACTGATCGTTGAAGAGTTGTGCCTTCTTGCAGCACCATGAGCCAAGAGAGACGAAGATGGAGTTGTTCCATACTGAATTTTAAGTATGCTAGCTCAATGTACATTTCAAAGATGAAACATAGCAGAGCTTCTCTGGGGAGGGATCCGAGGGAAAGTGAGGGCTCTAAGTGCATATCTTCCATGCTTGTATGAGAAGAGCCAACGGGAGAATAAGAGTCTGGAGTGTTCTCTGAATCATTAGGAGAAGTAGAGTGGGAATTAGGAGACTCTGGAGGAAGCACATTACCGGTGTTGGTAGCCATGAAGTTAGGAACTTCCTCAATGATCAAACAACTCCAAGTCTCCATGTATTTTGTACCTGTCTGCGCGCAAGAATCTTGGAGAGGAGAATTCTCATGTGCACGTCCAATGAAATTGGACAAAGACCCTCTTTCGTTATGTCAAACATTCAACCTGCCATGGGAGGAACGATCCCACTCTCTCGTCCTGAACAAGGAAATAGAGGAAAGGGTGACATTCTATGGCTAAGAAATGAGCACTGGAGCAAAGGATAAACTTAGCAGGCAAATGGAGAGAGAATTATGCACGAGCCAAATTAATACAATGTCTGCCTCCCAAAAGCATGATGGCCAGCCCATATTGAGAAGCAGAGGATTCCAAATTAATGTCAACAATGCTATGATCGAGGGAGAGTAATGAGCATTTATAGTCCTGGTACTAGAACCCATTTGAATAGAAAATGCCTCACACGCTTGGTGCCCTGGCTGGTATCGCATAAAAAACCTCGACGAGACTGTGATTTGTAGCAGAGGGTTGTGTTGAGGATTGTGCCTCTATTTGGCGTAGCATCCTCGGAGAATGAGCAGGGACATCATCAAGGTGACACCCCATCCGGGGTAATTTTATGCTTTTTAATATAGCTTCGAGTTATTCTATTATTTCTCTTTGATGTTTGTAATTATAATAAATGCTTAATGCAGTTTGGTGTTGTGGAGGTTTTAAGGTTTTTTTTGGTATTTTGGGACAGTCTTAGACTGCATTTTAACAAATTATGGACATTCTTTTTGTTTGTTTGGACATTCTTTTTGTTTGTTGAGGAAGCGATTATACATTTTCTTAGACTATATGTAAAGTGTCATTGACACATGAAGAGTGTGTTTTTTATTCTTCTTTTGAATAGAAAATGTCATTTTTTCCTTGGTAATATATATATATATATATATATATATTCTCATGTGTTAATGAGCATTTACAGTCCTGGTACTAAACCCATCTAAATAGCAAATGCCTCACACACTTGGTGCCATGGCTAGTACTACATAAAAACATTAATGGGACTGTGCATTTGTAGTGGAGGGTTGTGTTGAGGAGTGTGCCTCCAGCTGGTGTAGCATCCTTGGAGAATGAGCAGGGACATCATCAAGGTGACACCCCATCTGGGGTAATTTTATGCTTTTAAATATAGCTTCGAGTTATTCTATTATTTCTCTTGGATGTTTGTAATTATAATAACTACTTAATGCTTAAGGCAATTTGGTGTTGTGGAAGTATTAAGGTTTTTTTTGTGGTATGTTGGGACAATTTTAGACTACATTTTAACAGTTTATGGATATTCTTTGTCTTTGTCGAGGAAGCGTTTATACAATTTCTTAGACTATAGGTAAAGTGCCATTGACACGTGAGGAGTATGTTTTTTATTCTTAATTTAAATGGAAAATATGATTATATATATATATATAATCATATATATATTACCACGGACGCCATCAATGAATATAATAATATTAACCTAATATTAAGGTCACAACCTAGCTAGATATCAAATATTGGCATATGGGACCCCATTGTTTATGGGACAAGGGCCCCTCTCCATGTAGCAATTTAATTGCTTAGTATGAAAGGTGTACATATCCTATCCCCCTCTACTTTTCAACACGTATGTATTACACACACACACACACACACACATAATTGCCAGCCACATTACCGGTTACCGGCCAAAAACCTGAGGGAATTGACAAGATTTTAATCTATGACCTACAACCTCCATGTTCATAACATGTCATGGGTGGATGGTTCAATTGAGTGAGTTAAACCATGGGGATTTTTTTAAAGGAAAACCCCATGAGATCCCCTTGTCTTCCCATGAATATTTGGATGGAGGGAAACTAAATTACTAACCACAATAGTGGTTGGTAACCTCAAGGGACATGATCAAATTTGAATCTATGACCTAAGGCCTCCCCATTGGCAAGTTTCCTTTGGTGGATGGTTCAATTGATTGAGTTAAACCATGGGGAATTTTTTCTAAGTAAAACCTCATGAGATCCCCTCGTCTCCCCCTGAATATTTGGATGGAGGGAGACTCAATTGCTAACCACAATAGTGGTTGGTAACCTCGAGGGACATGATCAAACTTGAACCTATGACCTAAGGCCTCCCCATTAGCAACATGCCTTGGGTGGATGATTCAATTGATTGAGCTAATCCKTAGGGCTATAGGGCTATGTGCACACACACACACACACACACACACACACACACACATAAGAATATCAACATAAATCATTTCCCATAGGTCAAGTGTTTCATAGTCTATTTGATCATAATARCATATTGATTCAAAACGTAGAGTTAGGTTCCATTAAATATCAAAATACATCATAACATATGTCTAGTCATCTAAGGGCCAAAATGTGGGGAATTACATATAAGAACATCATATGGATGATTTACCAAGATGCCTATAACAGTGATTTCATGGCCAAATATTTTCAATGGGCCAAATGAGAGTGTGACCCCATCAGTTCATGATTGAAACCAACCATTGTATCCTTACAGGGATAAGATTTGTATATTATGCACTCTCCGGGAAGTTGATATTAATAAACACTCTATTCTCTAATGCCACATATACTACGTGATTTGAGGAAAACATTACCTCTTCAAGGACATTGAAGGGATCATATATGTGTCTTTTGGTCACCTTAAGTAGAGATGTTTGGCAATCCTTCTTCATGAGATGACAAATCTCTAATGTTAGACTCTATGGGGATCCTCTAGGCCAAGTCACTTGATCATTTCCTTCTTTTGGCCTATATTTGATGGCAGTAGTATAAAACATCATGTAGACTCTTATATAGGTACACTAATTCCATCGCTACTCCAAGCCCAATGAAAGTAGTTCCATCCAACCATTGCCATAAGGTGATGACTACTTCCACACACAACTAGATCTATACCTTCTCACTAAGCATGTCTTACTAGCTTCATTATCTCCATTAGTGGTTTGACAACCTTGATTGTTTTGAGAACACATATAATAGCATATGATAATTCATTTCCCTTGAGGTGAATTCCATCAGTGCTTTCACTGTTCTTAGACACTAGCTTGAAAACTTTTGAGATATTGATATTTCAACAAGTGTTTTTGATAAGAAATTCTTCCTTCATAATGGTTATAAAGCTAGCATACCCCTAAAGTGAGGGAAGTGGAACACCGAAGGAATCAAGGGTCAAAATATTGCAAAAGAAAGAAAGGGAGCATCATCATTTTTTTTGGGCATTGGGTTGCACGGGATAGTATCTCATCAATATTGTTGGTCTTGTTTTCAAGATGCGGATTTTGATATTGCTTTTATTAATTCTACATTGCAATGTACCTTTTTTTCACCTGCAAGCTCACGATCATGGTTTGGTGTGTGTGTGTGTGTTCTTATGCAGTAGGAGCAAAGGAACTAGGGGGTGAAATTGGAATACTTCTTTCACCATTCTAGGAAGGTGAGGTAGATGATCATGTCGCTTTCTTCCACCCTTTGGTTTCACCCAATCACCTCATTGCACCCAACCACCTCATCCATAAGTTTCAAAGTAGTAACAATTGGATTTAACTACACGTACCTTTTTATGGAGTATTAATATTCATTTTATCACCATTGAAATCACATCTCAAGACAATATGCTTCATTTGATTCAAATATGTTTCCATTGATGTGTTGCATACATATGAGAATAATGATTACGCATTAAAACACAAATCATTGATATCTGTATCTATGTAATCTAGGAAAGATCGAGTTGTTCCAAGGTCTTATTATTAAGAATAACAAGGGAGGTTGCAGAGCAACAAGTCCCTGTCGAGAAGGTAGAGGAGCTTGTTGTTTGTTACTTTGTTACTTAGCTTTTAAACGCTAATCAACATCTACCATATTATGCTAGTTCTAGGTATGGTAGCAGCATATTCGTCAGTACCAGTACCAACAACAAAGTAACCACCATCTGCTTCCATGGGATGGAGGGGAAGTTTCCCTTCTTCGAAATTTTCTACGAAGATTTGTCTTAATTATGCAAAAATCCTTCTTAAATTTTCGATTTCAAGTCCGTTGAGCACCCATTTTCCAATCTGAAAATCAAAATACTTAATCGAGTTCATTGAAATATTCCACATATAAAACCTTTCATTCCTTGCAAAGAAAACATCATTATCATCCCACTTATATCCATTTAGGTCTAGCAAAGACCATTCTGTAGTATTTACGTCCAGCACCATCTGAAACGCTCGCGCGTCCACGAACTTCTCTTCTCTCTTTGTTGTTGAGCGTGGATCGTTATTCACAGCTATGGTTACAATCAAATGTTTCCCACCACTGTGTGATTTAAGATAAGGAGCTGGAGGCGTCGTCAAGGGGGTGGAAGAATTTGTCTTGCCAACAACAAATCATTCTTGCAGGGTTGGAATTACCATCTGATGTGATATCACTATTAATATTATGGTAGCTTCGGGAGGTATGAACCTCTATTGTGACCTATGACGAGACTAGAATCCTCCGAAAGGAAGCAAAGAATTAAAGGAAACCCTAGACAAGTTGTCGGCTGGATAAATACATCTAAAATGAATTTATTGATACCCAGAAGGAGAAGTCGGCCCCAGTTAGCCTGCCCAGTTCACTATAAATACAGGGTGCCAGTTCTCATTATTCATCATCTCAGCAGTTGCAGTTTGGTGCACAAGTTTCTAGGAGAGCTGGGAAAGTGGTGCGCTAGATTTTGAGTGGGATCATTTGTTCAGCTTAGTTTCTATTTCTTATTTGGTGCATTAGCCTCTCTTGGCTATTGGATTGCTACCAGGATTCTCTTCTCAGTCAAGGTCAAGGTGCTCGGAGGGTGGCTTTGGCCAGTGGTTGGGTGATGAGGGTATCGTCAATGGTAAAACGAGCACAATCTTCTATATTCTAACAGGTTATGGGCCCACACCCCTTCAGTCAGCCTAAAACGCTGGAAGGAAACATAGCCGCTAGACATTGAGCTCGTTGAGGAACTATCGCTAGGGTTACTAGCAGGAGCAGCTTCCAAAGCACGGCAGCTAGGGTTACTAGCAGAAGCAGTTGTAGAAACCCTAATTCTCAGATCCGGCACCTTGTGATGGAGCATCTCGCTCAAAGAGAATATATTCATATGTGCCCTAACTCAGTGCACCTCTTGTCTCTCTCAGAAGACAGAAATGACGAAGTTGAAGTTTTGGATCAAGGCATGACCAATTACCAGTCAACTAAAGACATGTGTGAAACAATCAGTCTCTTACACTACTCAGCATTTACCAGGACAATTGAAGACAATATGTGGATAATCGACAGTGGAGCTTCCAGGCACATGACGGGAGATCAAGCTAGACTCTCAAATCTAAATGAGAGAAAGACATCATACAAAGTGGAGCTTGGAGACAAAATCACTTACCCCATTGAAGGATTTGGACAAGCCTCCGTCAAGTTGGAATCAGGTAATCATGTTCACTTAAGCAATGTTTTATATGTACCTAGTTCAGAAAAAAATCTTGTATCAATATCATGTTTAGAAGACAAAGGGAACAAAATAGCCTTCATGGATGGAAAGGTGTTATCATGGCATAAG
>SNQJ01S0011275.1:139959-171010 GCA_010110895.2 Picea sitchensis | reverse complement strand
ATTATACTCCTTCATCCCACCCGAAGAGTTCCCTAGTTATCGTTGCACTATGTTTTGGTATATATATCATCAAGTTAATGGTTCCAAGTCATTTTTTGTTCCTCACAATGTTCAAGGGAACTTTCATCCCAAATCAACCACTTTGTATTATTACCAAATTTCATCCTTGTGTCTATTTATGCTCATTTGACCTATCATCTTACATCACTTTCCTATGTCAGTTTTGTGTGGATGAGGGGCACACATCATGGCCCTCCTTCGATGATTTTGTTCTTATCGACTTCAACACATTATCTAGGAAATAGACTTAGAAACCAGTTAGTACAGTGGATATTGTATGCCCCAATGGAAGGTATCCTTGTTTTCAATAGTAGGTTTACATCATTGGCCCCTTATTGAATTATTCCACTAATGTTTGAATTCAACCCATTTATTCACATTCGTTGGAATGTACCAGGGTACCTTGGGGGTCATTTTCATCATTGGTGATTTCCTTCACAGTTGTTAATGATATACATTAATGATCAATAATCAAGTGGTTTCTACCATGTTTGACATCGGCACATATATTCAATTGGAAAGAATCATACCATTTTAGGATGAGGACAAATACTCTAGGAACACCTTAAGAACCTACCTCTATTATGTGCCTCATCTAGGTTGCAATGGAAATTATTTGAATTAATTAGAAGATTCTAGTATGGCCATCATACCTGCAGTCTCACTGATATATATGTTGTCACATAGATCCACTTCCTATTTGTTTGTTGTTATGATTTTGTTATATCATAGATCCACTGTGTATTCTTTTGTAGCTATGCCCTGATCGAGTCATGAGGGTATGGATCCACATTGTATTTTTGGTGGTCGTATCTTTAGTTAATTCTTTCATGGATTCATAGTGTATTGGTCGGAAACCATTCTTTGATTCATCTTATTATGAGCATGGGTATGTCTACCTTGGCAATGATACATATATATTGTTTGATGCTTTTTTGAAGCTTCCACCTGACACTCCTATTCTAGCACCCTTTCATACATATTTTTGTAAATCATTTTGGCCATCATTTTCTCTTTTGACCTCATACTTTAGGGGGCATATATTATACACCTATTTTCTCACTTAAGTGTCACAATTTCATCACCATGTGGAAGTGTTTGTCATATTCCCTAGACATGTTCGAGAAGAAACCTATCATTTGCAGGTCAAAGTACTATCTTTTACCTTGAGTGTTTTTCCCTTTTTTTTCTTCATCACTCCCTTTACCACATGAATAGGGGGATGAACCAGCCTCTTCATTTCTCCTTTCTTTATTTTAGGGGAGCAATACTATTGCTCCATGATCAGTGCTAGGGGGATATGAAGTGGTTGCAACCATTATGCCTTATTTTGAGAGGTTGTTTCTGGGAGATTTTAGTTGGTTAATGGATTGGTTTGAGCTACCCTCTATTCAAGGCAAGTTCAATATTGTTTTTTCATCCAAATCCTCACTTGATCACATCCTCTCCTCAAAATGATCACATGGTTGTTATGCTTCAATTCCCATATACTGGAGGTCAATTTTGGAGAGTTTGGGGGAGTTGTTGCAACATCAACATCAAGGTTGTAAATGCTTTACTATTTATTGTTTTCCATATAATATATAACTTGGCATATTCCCCTCATTCTTATGATGTTCACTACATAAATGTATATTTTTTCCAATTTGATGTAGATATATCTATTATACTTAAAAAGATATTGGAAGAAGGAGGTATTTATTTGTTCCTTCCAGGAATTCTCTTGCAGTAAAATCTTGGACATCAATATTAAGGGCTGGAGCAATGAGGAAAACCAATGGAAAAGAGGTAAGTCATCTATCGGGCTCTTCTCATTCTAATTTTTGACATGTAGAATAGATTTAAGGGGAAATAGTAAACCATGTGTTACCTTCTATCTTGGATCAAATGAGTCTTGATCGAAGGAGGGTTTCACCTGTCCATAGGGGAAACATTTCCACAACAAAAAATTAATTAGCTTGTGTACACGACCATTTTCCTACACACTTTAGTGATGAAGTATTTTATCAAGTGGCAGACAATGAAGCCTATTCGTTTACATATGCATTTTTAGGCTAGCATCAGATTAGAATTGTAGAAGAGGATAAAAGAAATACTATTTTCACTACAAAATGATGTTATTTTTCTTATAATGTTATTCCCTTTAGACTAAAGAATGCCTCAACAATTTTCTCTCAAATAGTTATTTCTTCATTTCGTGACTTTATTCATAAATTTATTGAACTGTATATGGAAAACTAGACATTATATATCCCATTGAAGAAGCACATAGGCCTACATATTTCCTTAAACCTGAAGAAGTGTATTTTTTGTGTACCATTTGGAAATATTCTAGGACATATATTATGTAGAGAAGGAGTGTTGGTTGATCCTAAAAAAATTATTGTGGTACTAAAAATTCCTCCTCCTACGAGTGATAAACGATTGTGGTCAACGTTAGGCCACACTGGATACTACCACATATTTATTAGAAATTATGAAAGAATAACTACCTCATTGGAGAAACTACTAAATAAATACCAAGCTTTCAAGTGGTAGATAGAGTGTGATTAGGATTTTGACACCCTCAAAGAAAAGTTAAGTACTACCCCTATTCGGGTATACCCATAATGGCAAGTGGAATTCCATGTACACATTGATTCTTCTGGAATTTATTTGGGTGAAACCTTTGTACATCCTGGTGAAGGAAACCTAGATCATCCCATATATGTTTCTAGTAGGAAGATTTCTCGATTCGAGTGCAACTACATTAATACAGAAAAGGAAGTTTTGGAAATGGTTTATGCTTTAAAAAAATTTAGGCATTATCTATTAGGTGGTCATTTTAAATTCTTCACTGATCATTCTACTTTAAAATATTTGGTTAATAAGCCTTTGTTGGAAGGCACAATTTGTAGATGGTTGTTGTTGTTTCAATATTTTTCTTTTGAGGTCATTGTTAATCCATGTATGTGGGCCCCGACCATTTTTCTATACTAGATTCAGGAGAGAGTGATGGAGTTGTAGATGAATATTAGGAAATTAAGAACACTTCCATGCTAAACCTAACAGAAGAGAGGAATAAATATTTAATCAAGAAAGTAAATGGCAAAGCAAATACACATTACACAAGGATTTTACCTTGGAAACCGAAACTGGGAAAACCAACATTCCTTGAGCATTCTTCTCTCTTGTTTTCTTATTCATTCATAATAAAATGTTACATGTCTAACCTTAGTCCACACCTAATACATAATTGACATCATATCTTCTTGATCTACACAAGAATAACCCTGTAGCCAATTCAACTTACATCCACATGAACAACAACCTCTATGGTTTCATAATCTATTGAAAATGATCCATTCATCATATTTTATAACATTACAACATGCCTTATTTATAGGAATTACAATAGGAAAAACCATAAAGAAAAGGCACCCAAAAATGGTTACAGATCCATGCAAATCATTGGCTACAAATCCTTATAATCTCGTGATTTTGTTATCGTCGACTACCAGTTGAAATTCAGTTGGTATTTAGTCAGTTTCCACACATTCTCCTTTTGACCTCTTGTCATTTGACCTCTTCGACTTTCTTTAAATATCTTCGACTTCAAATTTACCTGTTTGAACCACCTCAACCTTCAACTCGTTATCGATATTTTCGAATTCGACTTTACTTGGTCGAACCACCTCGACTTTTGACTTGTTGTCAATATCTTTGACTTCAAATTTACCCAGTCAAACCATCTCGACCTTCGAATGTCATTAGATCCACCTCGACTACACTTTCACTGCAAATAATATAGAAACCCAACATTTTCCCACTTGTTGTTTTCTTTGCTAAAACTGAGAGATTACTGAACTCTCATTCAAAAACTTGAGAAAACAATTCCCATTGCCTCTTCAGACCAAGATAACTTTACAACACTCACAGACTTGATAAAAGAGTCTACTATATTTTCCAACGTGTCTACTTTCTCTAGCAACACCTTGTTTCTTTCCACCATGTCTAATACAAAATGGTATTTTACATCAATGTGCTTAGTCTTAAAATGATAAGCTAGGGTCTTTGCTATAAATGTTGCACTTTGAGTATCGCAACTTATCTTCATATCTCTATGCTCAAATTCGATTCTCGAACACAACCTTTGCATCCATACTTATTATTTTCTTCCATGAGTGGCTGCCATGTATTTAACTTCTGTTGTTGACAAGCCTATGACCGCATGTCTCTTACTCATCTAGCTGATTGCTCCACTGAAAATTTTTGAACACATATCCACTATTCGACCTTCGTCGATCTATATCTCGATTTTAGTCGATGTCAACAAAGACGTGTACATTTAATTCCCTGTCACCTCCAGGTTTTCCTTGGTAGCATATATCCTAATCTTTTGTGCCACACAAATACCTAAATACTCTCTTGACAAGAGTTCAATGATCCTTCCTAGGTGTCGACATGTATCTTCTCAACACTCCCACTACATGGGTAATGTCTGGTAGAGTGCATACCATCACATACATTAGAATACCAACAACACTTGAATAGGGAATGCATGCCATGTCCTCTATTTCCTTCTGTGTCCTTGAACATTTTTCAACAACTATCCTTGCTCCCACAGGGATTGGCACCTTCACAGTTTTTCAATCCTGCATGTTGAAACGTTTCAAGATTGTTTCAATATACTTTGTCTGGTTCAACCATATCTTTCTAGATGCTCGATCTCTCTTGATATCCATTCCTAGACTGAAGTTCTTTGCACTAATATCCTTCATGTCAAACTTGGAGGATAGTTTCTTATTCACCTCTTTTATTGTGTTCATGTTGTTTCCAATCAACAACATGTCGTCGACATATAATGCTACATATATGAAACACCCACCTTCTTCTTTGGAATATGTGCAGTGATCATATTTTCTTCTTAAAAACCCCAAACTAAGGATGTATGTGGAGAACTTTTGGTACCACATCCTTGGTGATTTCTTTAGACCATAAAGGGATATTTTTATTTGGAAACCAAATATTTATTTTCCTTTAATGCAAATCCTTCAAGATGTTTCATGTAGATTTATTCTTCTAGATCCCGGTGTAGGAATGTTGTCTTTACATCCATATGTTCTATCTCTATATCAAATGATGTAGCCAGAGACATTGGTACTCTAATGGAAGTTAATTTTTAAACATAGGAAAAAATCTCACTGAAGTCGACCCCTTCGACTTGGGAATATCCTTTCGCTACCAATCGAGCTTTGAATTTCTCAACTTGAATTGTTTGTTTCATATTCTTCCTGAGTACCCATTTTATACTAAGAGGATTTATTCCACTAGGTAATTTAACTAAGTCCCACTTCTCATTCTTATGCAAGGATTCCATCTGTTCAACCTTGGCATCCTTCCAGAGTTTTCCCTCTGCTGATTCGACCGCCTGCCCAACCGACTTAGGCTCATCGTCGATGGAAGTTAACATGAATGTGGAATGGAATTTGGGTTGACTATAAATTTCAATTGGTTTTATTATTCGTTCTAACCTCCTTATAACTCAGGTCAATTGTTCCACCTCTTCTTCTAATTCAGTCGACTCATCTAAATCATATTCTTCGTTCCTCATTTCAAACCGCACCTTCTCTAGATTATTCTCGGTCTAAACAATTTCTTCATGCTCAGACTTACTTACAACTTCTATAAAGACCACATCTCTATTGTACATTGTTTTCCTTGATGTGAGATCCTGGATATTATATCCTTTCATTCCTTCTCTATATCTAATGAAAAAACACTTGACTGCCTTCTTGTCCAACTTACTCTGCTTTTCCTTGGGAATTTGCACAAATGCATCACAACCAAATACTTTGAGATGTGAAACCGAAGGATTCTTACCTGCCCATAGCTCATGTGAATTTTTTTCGACTAGCATCGATGAATGAGACATATTCAACAGATATTTTGTAGTGTCCACTGCCTCCTCCCAGAATTCTTGTGTGAGCCCAACATCATTGAGCATGCTCATTTCCTTGTCCATCAATGGTTTTTTCATTATCTCAACAAATCCATTTTGTTGTGGAGTATATGGTGCGGTATTTTGGCGTTCCATGCCACAATTATTGTAGAACTAATCAAACCATTTTCCATAGAATTCACCACTGTTGTTAGTTCTCAACACCTTAATATTCTTATATGTCTACTTTTCCACAAGAGATTTGAACTCTTTGAATTTCTCGAAAACATTTGATTTCTTCCTTCGGAAATATATCCATGTCTTCCATGAAAAATCATCTATGAAGGATACATAATACAGGGATCCACCAAGTGAAGGCATTGAAACAGATCCAAAAACATAACTATGAATGAACTCTAGAATCCCATTTTCCCTTGTCTCTCCAGATGGAAACCTCACCCGGATTTGTTTTCCATATATACAGTTTTTACAAACGTCAACTTCTAAATTACATTAAGGAAAATCTTCAGCCATAACTTTGTTATTCATAGCTCGAAATCCTTTTTCTCCAATGTGTCCCATCCTCGCATGCCATAGGATGGTCAGGTTGAATTTATGATGACTTGTCGAGTCAGTTTGAATCGACTCAGCCCGATTTGAGTCAATTCAATTTGAATTCAAGTTGACTTCAAGAACAACGATGGTTTTGCATCTAGTCGAGTAAAAATTCCCTCGTAAATTGTATAGGGTTCCAATCCCAACTCCTTTCATTAAGACCATCACACCTCTAACCATATTGCATGAATCCCTCTGAAATAGAGTGTGCGCCCCTACATCACTCATGTTGCTGAAAGATATAAGGTTTCTTGCCAAACCCAAAATGTGTAGCACACCTTGAAGGTTTTTTCTCCTCCCATCCTGTAATACTAGTCGAACTCTTCCTCATGCGACAATTTTGGTTGTTGATTTGTCCCCCAAGAACACATCTCGTCCTTCATATTATTCATATATGTAGAACCATTCTCTATGTGGCGTCATATGATACCATTCTCTTGAGTCGATCAAACAAACATATTGATCTGAATTTGTACTAGTGGACTCCAGCTACACATAGCCTCCCTTATCTAGAGTCATATTTCTCTTAGTCGACTGCTTCTCATCGGATCCTTTACTAAATTTCATTTTCTTCGACTTGCAATTCCTTTTGTAATGCCCAACTTTACCGCATTTCCATCATATTCATGTCGAATGAACAGGGGATTCAGGTCTTCCCTTTGACTTAAAATTTCTACCACATAATTTGCCTTTATATTTCTCAAACAATTGACCTCTCACCACTAATGCATCTTTCGTCGATCCTTCCATTTTCTTCCTTCTCATTTATTCTGACAGTAGATATTCAACCTTATACTGCTAATGTGGTTGTATTACTCCCTATATCCATGACTAATCTATCCTAGGAGTATGTCAAAGAACATAATAGTCTAATACATTTCTCCTCCTCAGTGATTTTAATATACACAGAATATAAGTGGCTTAAAATGGTATTAAACACATTTAAACGCTAAGTGACCGAACTACCCTCACTAATCCTCAGAAGATACAGTATATTTCTGAGAAACAATTTACTTACTAGGGATTTCAATTGGTACAAGCTTCCCAACTTGTCCCACAGTTTCTTGGATGAATCTTCACTTGAGACATTAAGCAGTATCAAATATGCAAGACAAAGTTGAATCATACTCCTTTCCCTTCTCTTGAGATTCTCCCATTCTTCGATTGACATACCTTTTGGCATGGTCCCTAGATAGGCTATTTCCCATTGTCCTCAATGTACAAGGATATATTCAATTTTAAGCCTCCAAAGATCAACATTCTGGCCATTAAATTTTTGTATCTCTAATATCGAGTTGCCCATCATTATTTAACCACAATCTTTAAATATTTCTGACTTACGACTCTTACTAAACCTAGGGTTTAGCTTAGATACAATGTTATTAAACCAATCTATGATACCACATGTTATAAAATGAAGAACACTTCCATGCTAGACCTAGTAGAAGAGAGGAAGACATATTTAATCAAGAAAGTAAACGACAAAGAAAACACACAGTACACAGATATTTTACCCTAGAAACCCAAACCAAAAAAAACAGCATTCCTTGAGAATTATTCTCTCTTGTTGTCTTATTCATTCATAATAAAAGGTTACATGTCTAACCTTGATCCACACCTAAGACATAATCGACATCATACCTTCTTGATTTATGCAAGAACAACTCAATAGCCAATTCCACTTACATCCACATGACCAACAACCTCTACAATTTCATCATCTATTTAAAATTAGACATTCATCATCTTTTACAACATTACAACATGCCTTCTTTATAGGATTTACAGTAGGAAAAACTCTAAAGAAAAGGAACCAAAAAATGGTTATATTTCCACGCAAATCATTGGCTACAAATCCCGTGAATCTCGGGATTATGTTACAATAGACTACCAAGTCGGATTACTAATCAACTACCAGTTGACCTTCATTTGGTATTCAGTCGGTTTCCACACGCCCACGTTTTTTTGTCTTGTCAGTTGACCTATTTGAATTTCTTTCGATATATTTGACTTAAACTTTACCTAGTCGAAGCACCTCTACCATCAACTTGTTGTCGATATCTTTGACTTCAAATTTAACCAGTCGAACCACCTCGAACTTCGACTTGATGTTGATATCTTCGAATTTGACTTTACCTGGTCGAACCACCTAGACATTTGAATATTAGTTGATCCACCTCAACTAGAATTTAACTGCAAAGAATATAACAACCCAATAATGACTAGCTTCCAGATGCAAATATATTTAAAGTTGAAGCTATTCTTGATTACTTGTTTGACATTTTCTTATTTATTAGCATTGGTGTTTTCCCTGAAGGTTATTCCACAACTTAAAATAGACACCTAGTGGTTCATGCAACAGACTATTAGATGATTGTAGGTTATCTATACAAGTTGGGATTGGACAGTATCCTTAGATTATGAAATATTGGATATCTTGTGGGAGTGTCATAGTGGAGTTGTGAGAGGCCATGTAGGATGTAAGGAAAAAACATAAAATATATTATAGGCAGGATTGTGGTGGCCAAATGTATTTGAGGATTCAAAAAACTATGCTAGAACATGTGATGTATGTTAAAGGGTTGGTAAATCATCGCACATTTATGAGTTTCCCTTACATTGTGTTTGAGATCTTCAACCATTTGAGAAATGGGAAGTTGATTTAATAGGACCAATAAATCCACCAACCAAGCACTCAAAATCTAGGTATATTATCACTCCTATTGACTATCTTACCTATTGGGCCAAAGCATAACTATTCCACGATTGTTCTATGGATACAAGAGATCGATTCCTATTTGATAACATCATCATTATATTTGGGTGTCCTCGGAGTTTAACTAGAAATCAAGGAGCCCATTTTATTAGTGAGACTATTGCTACTCTTACTCAAAAGTTTCTCATTCAACATCACAAGAGTATTCCATATCATCCACAAGAAAATGGTATAGTCAAAGCCTTTAAGAATATTTTGGAACAAGAATTAACCAAAGTATGTTGTGCAAATTGAGATGATTGGGATGATAGAGTTCCTGTCGTATAAAGGGCTTATAAAACTACTACAAAGAAACTAAATAATTATACTCCATTCCAATTGGTTTATGGAAGAGAAGTAGTTGTCCCCACCGAGTTCATTACTCCAAGTTTATACATTGTGCAAGTTACTCAAATGATAGATGATCAATCAATTGCAGAAAGGTTTGTGGAACTGATGGAACTCGAGGAATCCATATTCTTAGTAGATTTTTATCAAACTATGGAAAAGGATAGATAGAATCCTTGGAATGATAAGCACATTAAAAATAAGAATTTTTCACAAGGAGATCAAGTCCTATTATACAACAGTAGGTACCAAAATCATCCAGGAAAATTACAAATGTATTGGCTTGGACCCTTCATAGTTGTGGAAATTTGGGACTCTGAAACTGTCATATTTGAACAATTCTATGGTATTCTCCATCCAGGATGGGTGAACAATGCATGCTTGAATCCCTACATTTATACATAATAAGTGAATTTTATCATCTCTCATATCACTTAGAGTGAGTCTCGTAGGTAGGATTTCCAAATTGTTTCATTATTTCCTTTTTCATCAACAATGTGGTGACGTGTCCAACTGCCACTTGTATTAGAGTCTAGTTGTCATTGTTAATTTGTCCAACCTGGATATCACCTTTCAAGTTGGGGAGGTCTAAATCAAATACATGTGTACTTGGTATCTTCCAATTTCGACATCCGCCTTACGTTGTTGTCACCATTGTCGTTAAATGTCATTGGTACCCTTTTGGTTGTTGTCTCATCATATCCTCTTCGAGTCATTTAAATACCACCAACTGTGAGTAATTTTTCGGTTAACAATTGGCAAGGTAATTTTTTCCATTCACCCTGATACCACTCTAATGTATTCCCGCATATCCTCTCTAATTTCCAAATCCCACCCTATATTTTTTCACGTCCACTGGCCCTATCCGAGGTTAATTCCAAATTATCTCCATGTTGTATCCCTTAATGATTGATCATAATGTCACCTCCCTGCAGTTTCCTATAAACTCATCATCAACTAACTGCTCTATGTTATTGTTTTTTCCTCAAGGTCTTTGCATACCCATCCCTGGAAACTACTCTATATCCCATGACCTTGCACCCACACCCTCGTCCCCATATCGTTCTTGTATATTATCACCAATTTCCAACCATGGGATGACCTAGAACTGCTTGGTGCATTGTCTCGAAGCTTGTTATTCTCATAGAAATCGTTGATCTGTGAGTTGTCATCCTAGGAGATATATGGGTTAAAGTCGAGCAAGCATGACGCGTTCATACATATTTTTCGGATGACGTTTTATTTCCTTGTATGAAAGTCAAGGTTTATCTGGATTATGTTCAATTTCCTTCAGGCGACATTTGGGTGGAGTGTAAGACTCCCTATGTTCCGTTGTGGGAGTAAAAAATTACAAACATGTGAGATTTTCCTGTCTTGGGGACTTCTAGAAAATTCACACACTGTACTGAGTTCCTTATCATCCGCGTACACAATGGATCCTTGTGGTTAGATAGAGAGTATCTGATTCATAATGAAGATTTAAACCAAAATACATGTCTCTTTATGGATGGAGATGATGTTACTAATGGATTCCAAGGGTCAGGAATGCACATAAAGAATAATGGATATCCTAGTCTCTATGAAAAATTCAATACCAAGAGAGATGGTAGAGGATCCCTTATTGACCCCATTCTACTCGAAATCATTCGCTGCACCTTCTACCTAATCCCTTACAAAGTCATGATAATTTTAACTAGAGGGGAATCCACATTAGACACTATTTTCATCACAGAATTCTATGTGCAAGGAGCGGTCATGAACTGGTGCCAATATTTGCATATGGATATGTTACAGGCTTGCATGAATGTTCATGAGAAAGTTGGTTAAATAATTTATGGTTACCTTTTAGTCTCTTTTTCTATGTGGCAATGGATACCACCAGCGTGGAGGGATCTCACAACAACTTCATATAGTCGAGTTGCGATAAGGTTTGAGCCCTAGAAGGATCACACTGATGTTTCCAACATATCCTTCAACAATGTTTCTTTCCTGTAGTGTTTCAGTGACCTCACTGATGTCACTCAACATATGCGCATTCCTTAGGACTTTTTCAATGACCATACCAACAAAGTTTGGTTTGGCATGGACAGAGACAACACCTTTGTGCAAACTCATGGTACAACGACGGAGAAATTTCACACCCATCCACTGACTTACTACCTTAAATAGAAAAACTTAGACAAGGAGGTATATTCCTAGCCTGGGGTCCTGAGAGAACAAAAGAGGTTTGGAGGCTCCTATGAGTGACCCGCCATTTTGCAATGGAAAGCCCCAATAGATACTCTAGGATCCAACATAACCGACTATAAATGATAGTTCACACCCTTGGTCTTTGATCAGGAAGACAGATAAGAATAAACATTTCCCAAGACCATGTCGCTTCAATTTCCATCCATCCCATACAACCCTACCATCTCTAGTAAGAGTTGCGTGAGGTATTTACTTCTTATTTTCATTTGAAGAAACCACACACTATATTGCCCTCCGTTGACCCCATTATCATGGATTCTGCACCTATTTCATCCATTCCACCTCACACTCACACTCCCTCACCTATTGCATAATCTGTTCACATTATTGATATCCTTGATGAGCCTATATTTGAACCTAAGAGTACCACCATCCTTGAAGAGGTTAGTCGGAAAAATACTACCTCCACCCTTGACACCCCTCTTTCCCCTCCATTATCCCCTACCTATACCCATATCGACACTACCTTGCAAGCATCTAGAGATCCCTCTAATATGACTGTAGGCACCACCTTCCCACTTTCGTCCACTTTTCTCCAAGTTTCCCAGGTCCAAGTCCCCTTGGGCACACAACCAAAAATTGTTCTCCATTTAGATTCAGAGATAGTGCTATAGGTGCAAGCATTGATAGACCAAAATCCTCCATGGGACCATATGGATACCCAAGACAACACTCAGTCGACCTAAATCATGAGCTCGATTAAAGAACATATTATGCCACTGTTGCAGGATCCCAAACTATACCATTCTATCCTAGAGCTATGCATGGAGCGAATGACTATGCTTTCCATGCTTTCACAAGAGGTCCTACACTGACTTGCACACACTTTCCAAGCTCATTCATATAGTCCTGAAGGAGATTCCACTCCTAGAATCTTGGAACTCTATGTTGCCATTGGCCAACCACTAACATCACATTTGAAAATGGATCTGTGTCTCACCATTGGAAATCTTGTGGCTTGGTCTACCCTCCATATCTTGCAGCTTATGCGTGCATCCACTAACCAATTGGAGCACAAGATTATCATGACTTAACAGGTTAATGAAGATCTCATGCAATACTCACAACAGTTTCACTAGGAGATAGTCACCACATCTTCAGCCAATGAATATGAACATGGATTGTCGGTGTAGGCCAAATCCACTATTGTGACTATGTCAAAACAATTTGTTCAAGTCTAGCCCAAAATCATACAGGTAGTACCCGATTTGTGGGAAGACTCTACCGTGATTACACTTGCAGACTGGATCATGCTTGTTGGAAATGCATGGATGCAACTCACGGGGAAGGACAACAGTCTCCAACACTAGCTAGAGAGTATTAGAGTCTAGGAGAAAGAATATCTCAGTCTTGTACCGAGCACTAGCATGTGGTATTCTCAATTGGGCCTTCCAATCCCACGTACTCGGTAAACATAAAGAGAAATTATAAGTGACTTTATAATAACAAACAATTTTATTCTACACATTAAAAATCGTTTATTAATATCTTAACATGATTTAAATTACGAATAAAGAATATCCAAATAATCATCTTATTGCAATAAGATCACCAGTGGCCATCAATGCAAGAAGAAAAATAATACTAAAATAAAAATATGCGGCCAGTAAAAATTTCCCTCTTTCGAAATTACAGTACGAGCCAATCAGGTTTACTTTTTTATTTTTAGATACATTTTACAAGTTTGAAAATATGATCAATGGAATCATTACTAAGGTCTTTCAGCAAGGGGACCTCCCCAAGTTGTGGCAATATTTGTAGCTACACTACTTGGCAATACAGAGCTAAGAATATGCTTGGAGCCATAAAAAAAAAAAAAAAACAAATTTACAACCAAGAAAACATGAGGCATTTCAAGATTGCACTACTAATTTTAGTTTATTGGAAACAATTTCTAAAGGTTTCAATGGGCATGGATGAGATGTTAGATTTCAAAGTTACTCTGAAAGCGTTTGGACCATGTTTGTAAATGTGTCACACGATTTGGAGTGCATGTTGTTTGATCAATCCCAATGGGATTCGGGTGATAACAAAGGAAATGAGACTAGAAGAAAAATGTCAACAACCATAAAAAATGTGACTTCATTCTTCCATAGGGGAAATTGGTAATAAAAAATAACAATTTTAATTTACAAGACTACAAAATTAATATTTCTTTTAGAGGAAAATATTGCAATTTTTTGGTTTTTTATTTTTCAGTGATAATCAATTATGAAAAATTGTCAAGAAAATCACCTTGGAAGAGCCAAAGTCACAGATCTTGAGGCAAAGGGCAAGGCTGGGATACATAAGAGTATTTTCCAATTTCAGATATCGGTGAACATTTTTGTTACATACAAGCATCCCACTCCTAAACACAAATTTGACATGTAAAATGATTTAGCATAGACTATGTTTCATTAGCATGCAACGAAACATATTGCCTTACCATAGAATGACATAAATGTACTCACTATGAATTGAATTAAAACAAACCTCATAAGAAGGATGCTCACAATATGACCATACATAAATGCACTATATATGGAAGGAAAACACACCAAAATGGCACCAACGGGACATGTAAGAAACCATATTAGGGAAATAAAATACACTAGAAACATATGATTAACTACACATTTTCCAATAAGTCCTGAATGAAATAACCAAGGAAATAAAACTAAGAAAAGGATGTACAAAACTAGACAATCAAGAATTGACACCAACAAAATAGGATTGACTAAAAATTGTGGAAAAAACAACCATGTTTTAATGGGAATCTTTGGAGATGGAAATGGCTTATTCAACCACTTGACCATTTCAAACATCATCAAAACATTTAGCTGGGAAGAAGACAAAATATGCTAAACAGGATGACAATAGACTAGACTGACATATACATGGTAACACGAACAAAATAAGACTGAATAAACATTATGGAAAAAAGGGATAGGATTTATTGGGAATCTATGCAACTTGCAATGGCCTATTCAATCAATTGACCATTTTCAAAAATCAAGAGAAAATTTAGTTGGTAAAAAGTAAAAATACCCTAGATATAGCAATGACGGAGTAGAATGACATACACGTGGCATTATTAAATTGCTTGTGCAATTGAGTTAGCAACAATAGACTATTCTTGAAGGTCGTGCCTATAATTGTAAGTCACTTAAGCATGGAAATAAGTATTCATCCAATTTAAATTGAGTTAAATACATTAAAATAATAATTCCTCCTCATTGATCATAATATGGGAAGTTACTTGCCTCCTAATAAAATATAAAATATAAAATAAAAAGCCTAAAGCCTCCAAAGATGGACCTATAATCTAGAGGAAAATCATTCATGTCAAAATATGGCCCATGAATGTATATGGAAAATAGGGATAATATAAACTTAGTGATACCCACATGTATTATGGTGTTGAGGCTGAGAAAGGTGCAGGAAGTGAATTGAGTGGCATACGTATCTGAGAAATACACCTTGGGCCTACCCATAGAATTACACCAGATGTCACCCACTAGTTTCAAGGGGGGATAAAATATATTAAATATTTGATTTCTAACTTATTCTTGGAGAGAAAAAAAAAAAATATTCACAGCTTCAACAAATACCGTGGAAACAATTTGAGGTAGGATATCCCTTGTATACAAAATTGCTTGGCTTGCCTCAACGAGCGGGCCATTCCTATATATTGAATGTTCCATACTATTATTTCTCATTAGATCTAGTTCTCTGACAAGAGAGAAAACCTTCAGAGAGAACCCTACTGCACCATCCAACTCGCCCTTTGAGGGAGAGAAACTAGACCACGAGGAAGTGAGGGATAACAACTAATTAAGGTATTTGAGATAAAAACCAGAGAAATTTTCTCTTGCAAAAGCATTTATTCATTGAAGATTCTATAGAAGAGATGATAGAAGAAATTACCACTATACAATGCATCTAGACCCTGAATAGATTACCCCACCAAAAAAAATGGCACAGGCTTTGTCGCCTAGAGACGTCCCCTATCGAAAGCATTCCGGAAAGGAACATGTAATACATGCAGATTTTCTACCATGCATGTTCAAGTCCCAAACACAATTAAACATTAATCATACAATATTTTATTTCTATTAATTTAATTACACACAAATTATAATTAAATATGTTGACCTTGGCCATGTACCTTCCATGCTATGAACCCCGCATGCATGATTCCTCTATATTCATGGGAATGGTTTTTCATGTTCGACCATTTGTTCTTTATATTATTGAAGCCAAATGAAACTAATATTTCATGTCTTGAGACAACTTATCAATTATCTTCACAGAATTTGATGTTCCAAACGTACGCTTTCGCCACTAGGCATACATTTCAGTTGTGCGAAGGGACCTGAGAATGATTCCAACCGCAGGAAGGGAAACTTCAATGCATAGTTCTTGGCATTGCTTCACATTTGCGCATGTCCTTATTAATATTGGGGATTTTATACTTAGGGTTCATCCATATTTTACCAACAAAAAACCCAAACCATCATCATATCAATTGTCAGCCAAGGATGAATAAGGTCTCATCCGATATGCATAGAGGATCATAGAGACCATAAGGTCTTGTTTTAGGTATGGAGGACTAAGAAAACTAGGATCCATCTAGGATGACATTCAAACATTCCATATCCAATGGCTTACTGTGATTAATAAGTAAAACAATACACACATGTATCCGAATAACACATGATAGAAACATAGTAGATCAGAACCATGGAAGATTTATTATTCCTTTCATTCCATTCAATACAAACATATACAATAGAATAACTATATTCCAATTACCTCCTCAACAAATGATGCAATGTTTTTGAGTTCCTACACGAACATTGTGCAAATAATGGTGGAAGGCCAAGGTGGGAAACTACTCGGGGTCACAGACATCATAATCGGTGAATTGGACATCCTGCACTCTCCATGTCTGATAACCTGTGAAACTCACATGTCGAGGCAATGTCAAATTGGTTGTTTCTCCATCTAAGAAAATCATAGATCTATTTCAGACATGTGGTATGCTTAATGAAGCCATGGGAATTATTTTGGTGGGATTCTATGAAAGTTATGGCTAGGTAAAGAGGATGATATTTACATTCACCGTTACTGCTATTGTGCCCTTTCGACTAATATTGGGGACCCTTTTATAAATGGAGGAAAATTTGTACTGAGATGGCCAAGATTAAGTTTGAGAATGGAAAGTTACCAAGAAGGTACTGTGAGATAGCTAGGAGGTGTGCCAAGAGTAACCGTCATTGTCCTCCATCTCATTTAGATGTACCCTATTCTAGTAGTCCCATCAACCTATAATTGGTTTGACATTTCATGAGATTTTATCGTCGGCGTTCGTGATATGGGAAATGTATCAATACTTATGCATGAAATGGCATATGATGAACAATGTTTCCACCAAATGTGTGGAAACTCTGGGAAGGTAATACAATTTATTGTTGAGGACCCTGTAAATGATATTTTTTTTAGGTATCGTATAACAGACACGTCACTATATTCATTTGTTTAGAATACTAGGGCCACATGGCCTAAAGTGTGATAGGTACATATTTGTACATGCTCACTTGTGATCCTTCAAGGGTGCCACACATGTTTCCTATGCCTCCCAACATGTGCTCCTATTGGTTACTTAAGAACAACTTCCCCTAGTAGGTCATGACGCCTCTTCACCTGTATCCATCCTACCTATTTTATCTATTGAGTATCTATGGCTATGTGATTCTTATGGGCTTCGTTTATTTTATCAACAGGGTTAATGGTGATAGGACAAACCAATGGTCTTTATTTTTCCACATATGTTGTAATAGAATCCATTCCTTATGCACTTGACTACTTGTTATGTGTCATGGAAACCCCAAGTTCTGGGAGAACAACCTTCTTTCTAATCCTCTTGTGTGGGCCTTGCAATTATCTGTGGTGTGTTTGACGTCAATGCGTAGATATCCACCTCCATTCACAAGAACACATGTATCGTCAAATAACCATATCAGGTCGGAACCTTTCTTTCATGGATGCCTCGACAAGTGCCCATTCACGGTAAGGGTCCCAATGCACATCCCACTATCGTGCAAGAATTCCTATGAGCATTGTGTCAAGTGCGTGATCCCCATGATGTTCAAGGATCTGTCATATCCATTTAATAAATGTGTCCACCGGTTCTGAACCATCATATCGATAAGATCCAAATTTTTCCTCTCGGTCCTCTGCAGAAACATGCATGCATCACCTTGTTTAGACTTCATACAACTTATTTTTTCACCTATCCATGGCTTCCTCAAAATCTATTTCATAAGACATGACACTTCTCCAACTTAATTGTCCATTCACGGTGGGGTTGATGTAATCCTCCTTGTTCCCTGTGATTTTATAGATGTTTTCAATAGCTAAGATCTAGACATCCTCATCCACTACCTCATTGTTTCTATCTCCTTCATATGGATCGAGAGGTGCGACCACATGTAGGGTATCAATTTCAAAGGAAATTTTCCTCTTCTTTAGATTTAGTATTGCATTATTGTCAAAGGCCCAATCAATGCCCAATAAGGAAAGATATGGATATGAGTCATCCATAATATCGATTACCTCAAATTCATCCTTTGTTTTCACTCCTATATTTACTTCCACCTGCTCCATTCGACCTATGGGGTAGATCTTGTATTGATTCGCCAACCGCAGTTGGATGGGTGACCAAACCAATTTTGGTTTTCCCATCACATGGCATGACTTCTTGGGTAAAATACTCACGTTAGAACCTAGATCCAACATGACTACATCCATGTCATAGCCACCAAGATCCACTATCATCTTGAATTCATGCCCCATGCACTTTTTCTTACTGAATTGGCACATATCTCTTTTCGTTAGTGGAGCTCATATGATTTCCTCCACTCATTTTTCCCTTATACAGGTCACTAGAATCTATCTCAACTTATTTGCAACATCAGAATCATTGAGAAGTCGCAAACAACAGTGTAAGAAAGTACTTACTTGGTCATCGGTATAATCTTCGCGACCCAAGTCACACAATACTTTTTTTTGTGCTACGTGATGTAACTCCTCTGGGAATTGCTCTTCATGTGATCTCTTCTCTATGTCACTCTTTTAACTTCTTCACGGATTTGATCCTCCTCGAGTAATTTTTTTGTTGTGCACTGCAACTCTTCACACACTCATTCTTCTTCATGCACTCGTTCTTCTTCAATAGTTCTCTACGCATCACGCATGAACTAATTTTGTTGAGAAACATCGAACTTAGGAGGGGATTGTGCTTCCTTTCTGATCTTCCACTTTAGCTTCTAAATTGAGCCCTCATCATGCTCAAAGTATGCTCTTATCTTAGCTCCTCCTTGGGTTACTACCCGGACATCGACTTGTTCATATTTCTTCTTATTCTTGAGCATCTATGCATGTACCATATTGCAATGCATATTATTTTGTTCCCAATTCTTCACTAAGTCAGGACAACCCTCTATGACATGTTTAGGATTGTACCAATATGCACAAAGTACATGTGGTTTGTACAAAAACTTGATACATGACCAATTTCTCCACAATTTAAACAAGTGGGGGGTCTTCCTTCCCATCCGCCATATCCTCAGTTGCAACCACACTCATAACCACCTGTGGCACCTCCATGGTATCTACCTCTTTCATCACTGACATGATCACCACCCTTCTTATCTTCCTATACTCGAAATGTATCACGGGTATTTTCTAGCATCAACTAGAGTGACCAATAGATATTGGCATCATGCCCCACAAATTTACATAACTCACATAATGGAGTGTGGTTTTTTTTTTTTGATACTTCTGAAAAGTTGGGTAGTGGGGTGGTAATGCCCCCAATGTCTACATATCTGGCACCATTCCATTTGTCTAGATGGAAATAGAATCAACGGGCCTGTCATAACATAATTTGGAAGTGCATGGCACTTGTCCCTATGATGCCACTCAACATGACATGTGGTACACCAAACGTGCTCGATCATGACCTTTTTCTTTTCCATATATTGCAACTACATCGTTAGGTTTTCCAATTGCAATTACACCTGCGCCAATCCCGTCGATGTCTCTACCCCTCTCGGTGTAGCTTCTAGGTGCATTGCAATTTCTATGGCCTCCACTTAAGTCATCACCTTTTTTGTGGTGAGAGGGACTCAGATATGGGGAAACAACCCCGCAATAAATCATTCTTTTTGTTGCATGTCTTGGATTTGGAACATCATCCTATCCAATAAAATATTAAACCATTGGTCATAATCCCACACGATTTCTCCTTCCTTCTATTTGATCTCCTTTATCTTTGTGATACATTGAGACTCTAACTTAGGTTTTTGGAATTCACTAAGAAGATATTTCTTAATATTTCTGAGGGACCTTGTTTGTCCAGCTGATGCAGTGGCCTTGTACTTCATCTACCACACCAAGGATCTATCCCTGAAAGTGGTTTCTAGCTATGCGATATTTTTTTATTTTTCTATGATCCTCTTCACATACCATATTTCCTTGCACATGAACCAATGTTGTTCCACGTAACCTTTACATTTTCCATGGAACACGAGTAGCCTTAGGTTTCTATTCTTATTTTTCATCATCTCTCTCAAACCAAGTCTTATAATATGATTGTTGGTTGAAAAAATTCTTTCTACTGATACTCCTCTAGGTGAAGTGGCACTAGCTTCATGTTCTTCTTCACTCCTCTCTTCTCTTGTCTTTTCTTCTACTCTATCTCCTACTCTTATCGCTTCACTATTTTATTTTATTTCTTATTGATTTCAAACACACAAGGGGCATGGTTCAAATGGGGGTAAGTCCATCTCCTTCTAACATGTCTTGTGAGGGGACCCAAAGAGTTTCCTACTTGCAACTACACAAGACCATATACAGTTGCCAATTATTCTCCCCCACCACTAAGGGATCCTCCATATTCCTCTTCATCTCTTGCAACTCTACTATGCACCTCATTGCCTTCTAAGGTTGCAGCACTTCGCAACATGAAAGGGGTTCATACTTTGTCACCTGGGTCCTTGGGACCACTACTACTACTACTATTGGTATCCTCACTAGACACCCTACTTTCAACACCACACCTCTTTGCAGGCCTCTATCCATCTGTACTCCACTCTAACACATTTCGTTCATCCTCACTTTATCTTGTTGTGACATCTTTTATCTTCATCCCAGGCCTAACCCCTCGTCATGTTCCCCTTTCTCTATGTTTTTCACATCTCTCCTCCACTTTTCTTCTTATCTCAACTCTTATTTCATATATCTTATCTCTCTCTCTTCTATGCTCTTCTCGGTCCATCCCATTCCACACCTCATCTCAACAATTTATGGATCCTCCTCAATGGATCCATTTCCTCTCTCACTTTCCCCCATCCTTGCAAAACCCCCCAATGCTAGGGGAGTTTACTTAACCATTATATCATGCTCCATGGACATCAACTCTTTCCCAATAAACAACATCTTTGTCCAAATGTGAATCTCTTCTATCATTCATTTCCTCGGAACTTCTATGAACTTTATTTCATTATCATTAAAAGAATCAATTTACTCCACAACAAAATCAATAATATATCCCTATTTTACTTGAGAAAACTAGAAGTCAATATCCTGAGTCCACTTATTATCCAACACTTTCAATATATCAAGCATGGTTTGATCCAAAACCATTGGTTGTAAAGACTGTATGGTAGAATTCGTATCAGTTTTCATTTTCAACAATTCATACAAGAGACAAAAAAATTCAACAAAGAAAATCTCATGTATATCAATGTAGAGATACTTATCTTTCCATTTCTTCATGTTCACTCTTAGACCTTAAGTTTCTCACGAGGAAAACTCATTCTCCTTTGTAGTTATCCAATCTTTCATTTATTCCTAATATGGATACCACCTCATATCTTCCATTCATCATTCCCTACAAGAATTTAAGGTCCTAATACCTAAACCATTTGTTGGAATTTCTTCACGCTTTTGCACATCTTTCTTAATGTCGGGGAGTTTAGACTCAGGGTTCTTCTAGAGTTGACCAACAAAAACTCCATATCATCGATCGTGATCCAAAGATGAGGAAGGTCTCACCCGAGATACATAGAGGATCACAAACACCATAAGGTATTTTGTTAGGGATGAAGGAATAAGCAAACCAAGATCCATCTAGGATGGCATTCAAACATTCCATATCCAACGACTTACTGTGATTAAAAAGTAAAAAAAATACACACATATCAAAATAACACATGATAGACACATAGTAGATCAGAACTGTGGAAACTTTATTATTCCTTTCATTCCATTCAACAGAAAAATATAGTAAAGAAACTATGTTTGACAACAATAGAGTCTCACATCCCTTTTGATATAATTCTCTATAAGTACAACATACTACGCAATATGCATATGTTTGAGACCTCAAACATAAAACTTTGATTTATATTCAGAAGCATTACATCATTACAAAAGGATCAACATGAGATTTATATCGAACAACTCAATTGATCTCATCTAACCATCTAAGTCTATTTCTAATGTTGTTGCTTCCTTTTATATCTTTCTCTACTCGAGAGCTCTATCTCTTTCTTCTCTTCTCCACTCGTTCTTCTGAAAAAACTACCTCTCATGCTTCTGGCACATTCCTACAGTCCATGTAGCCTTTTGGAATAAGGGAAATCTTAACTACCTCACCATCTCATCTTTTTTCATCTCCACAATCCCTTGTGTTGTTGGACGTAATCATTCGAGAATATTTCCTGATGATTCATTTCTTGATTCTGGCATGCAACTTCTTTATTTATGGCGCTATTGAAAAAAATCCGGCCGACATGCATATTTCATTTCTTGGGCTTGGCGTGCAATGTCAAAACTCAATATGTCGCATAATCCATTCCCTTCTCTACGCATTTAGCTTAAGAACACACAAAACTATACAAGTCATGCACACAACATGGAATAAATGTGCACAAAACTTGGAATGAGTGTGAACAACTTTGTTTGGGCGCACGTGTGAAATTAACCCAAAACTTTTGGAGCCAACAATAGTTTTGAGGGGGGGCGGAGACTACAGAAACAATTGTTGTTGCATTAATGGATAAATATAAAGCTACAGTTTTTGATGCTAATGATCGTATCTTGATCAAAGTTAGCTTCTATTTATCTGATTACGAATGTGGAGAGCTCTTAGTCGCATTTAAAGGATTTTTAAAGGATTTCTACTTGTGTTGCAGGAGAACTACAAAAGAGAGGTAGAGGAATATTTTGTGATAAATTGTTTTGGGTTCAACTTGTAGCTTCTAATCCTTATCTCTCACCATGGGAAAGGGATAACCTTCCCTCCATTAATCATTTTCAGACACATTTTCTAGCCACCCAAACCCTTTCTTATGATGAAATATGTGATTACACGGATCTAATAAAGTAGAACTTATGTTTTCCTCTTTAATCGTGTTTCATTGATGAGAAGTATAAATCTTCTCCAATATCGCGCTGCAAAAATACGACCATAAGAGAATCGTGGGGTTAATATATCTTGTACATCTTTATGGTTGGGCAGCCCAGATGATAAAGAAATCGAATTTCACTCAGAAATAGTTAGTGAATCATATCGAAACTTTGATCCTACACAATTTTCCAGATATTCCAAAAGATCTCAAACCCTTCATGTAGTAAGGAGGCGACTAGTGAACATTGATTGAATAAGGAAGGGAACAATACATACATAGAGTGATGAGGAAAATTTCCCGAATAATTGATTAGATTTGGCATGGAATAGTACATTGGAAAATCGAGCATGAGATATTGAGGCATTGAGAGGATGGGTTTGTCTTGCATCTTTGGTATCGCACCTTCTCGAGGGTAAGTGAAAGGTGTGTGTACTTTCCTCTAGTTGGGAGAGATTTCCTTAACATAGTATAAAAAAGTTATATTTAAAAAATTTCAAATTAAGTTCTATTTACATTAACATAGTATAAAAAAGACTACATTTATGACTTTTTGTGGCCTGCCAGAAAATACAAAACTAGGCCACAAAGAATGTCAAAATGATAGACCCGTTAATATCATAGTTTGCATACTAAAGTGTAATTATTTAACAAAGGTTGAGGACCTCGTAAAAGCTAAACCAACATCTAGAGTCCAAAAATACCAACACCAATATAAAATAAGGAAACGCAACTACATAATGTGAAAAGTTGTATATTCCATAGATTCAACGAACCTACACAAATTATTATTCATGACTTAAGGAGCTTGGTGAATTGGGAACCTGGGGATCCAAGGCATCCTTGTTCATCGTCAGTTCCTCATCCTCTTCAATGACAATTAGGTTGATATAAGTTCCTGGATGACATTGGGTGCCATCTTTGCCTTCGTTATGCCCGTTAGAGACCTAGATTCAGATACCAAAAAATATCCTACATATGACTTCAAACTTGGCTTCGAAAATCATAAACTTGTCTAGAAGCTATCCATATTTGGCTCCTTGATTCTCCATAACTTGGGCTCTGAGGGTCATGGTGAAATAATAATGCTCAGTAGCCTTAAAATATTTTGTATTTATTATCCTAGAGAAACCAAAGTCAGAAAAACATTCCTCAAATTCTTTGTCAATCTATTCATTAACCACCATATTTATCCTCTTTCAAACAATTTATGTTGGATTACTAAGAGGGGGGGTGAATCAGTAATAGATAAATTATAATATTTTTTAACCAAATAATCCAAGTGTTATATCAATGTAGAATTATCATCCAATAATGAACAATGAACAAATGAACAATTATACACATACACAGTACACCAGTTTTTTATGTGGAAACTCAAAGCGGGAGGAAACCACATAATGTTTTTTCTTATATGTCTTGAAGAATTACATTCATTGAAAGCACCAACTTCCTTTGTTTTCCAGCTGCAACTGGAGGGAGGCTCCAACCCCCTAGTTTATCAGGGTACAACTTGAGGGAAGCTCCAACTGCCCAATTCTCTGGATACAACTAGAAGGAGGCTACAACCACCTATGTTCTCCGGCTACAACCAGAAGGTGGCTACAACCACTTGTCTTTTCCCTGTCCAACCGCCCTGAAGTAGAAGTATAATAATGGAACCACTGTCACACTATCATTGTCAGATATATCAATGTAAACTTGTACCAATAAACCTGAACCATGCATCAACCTGTACCTCAACCTGTAATGAGCATGTACCATAAACAAGTGCATCAACCATGCACCAACCTATACCAAACAACCTGTACCATAAACAAGTGCATCCAACCATGTACCAAGTATGTACCTCAACCAAAATCCCTCATCAATTTAATCATCCAAATATGATTTGTAACTCCGTAATAGACCTGGTGTATATGATCACATAGATGAAAACCTTCCTTAACTTAAACAACAAGAGACTAACATTTTCATCAAACTTTTATTTAGTCTCACATGACTAGTTTTGGATTAGTAAACAACACTAACTTGAAATAATCATAAATATGTACCTGTAATGAATAAAGATCTAAAAATGATACAAAATGTTCTTCGTTGTGTTTTATGCAATTCCTCTAGGTTTCACTACTTGGAACCTCTCAGAAAAGGGGTTATAGCAAAAATGGCATACCTTGCTGAATTTTGGCTTATTCTAGAGAGCGACCTTGTAGAGCGTGCCCCGCAGATAATATTTGTTGAATGGATATGAAAATGTTACAAAGAATACTAAATACTATAATATAACTAATAAATTTTGTCTTACTTAATTTTGATCTGTTATGAGGAAGTTATGATGTTTTTACCCGAAACACCTGTTTTAGACTAGTTTCAGGACTAGCCACAAACCGTATTTTCCACGGAGTGTAACTCCAAAAATACAACGACCCACAAGTTGAATTATTTACCACATATACTTTTATATATTTCCTCAATGGAATATCAATTTCATCGTCTGAATCATTCTAGAAAAAAAAATATTGTGAAAATGGTGAGATGACATGTAAATAACATACCTTAGAAAGCATCATCAAAAGAATTTATCCTCCCTTAAATTCCAGCCTTCTTTTCTTCACCTTCCCTCTAGAATTTGCCTTATATAAACTTTGGTTATCTCATACACCTATAGATATTCAATATTCTCAAGTTTAATATAAAATGAGAGAGTCTTGCCTATTATTTATACTATCCAAGGAGCTTCCTTAAAAACATCTTCTAGGTCACTTTTCCCACTTTCCTTATTTTAGGGTTAACCCACTTCTAAATTATCCATTAAATTTATTATTTAAATAATCTATTTTGTATTCACCTTGAATTATAGTATACTCATCACTTCACATTATTATTTACCTTCTAAAATCTCTTAAACCACTTTGACTACTTTGACCTTTTGGGGCTTCTGGATGACATATGAGGGTCCTCCAACTTCGTAAGGTCATAACTCTCAAACCGTGAGGATTTATGTGACGTTCCACATACCACCAGAAATGGAATGGCATGTACTATCCATATAGAATAGTATTACATGAAAAAATATCAAAATTCATACCATTATTCATCAAACAAACTTGGATCCATTACCCAAACCTGGGTTCACCAACTTCTCATGGCCATAACTCTCTAACCGTGAGGAGTTATGTGACATTCCACATACCCCCGGAAATGTAATGAAAAGAAATATATATATATAGGATAATTTCACTAACAAATTAATTTACCTTCATCTCATTATTCTACAAATAAGCATGGGTTCTCTAACCATACTTCTAGGATAACTCGATCCGCAAAGCGACTTCCCGTGAGGGATTTCACCATAAGGGGACCACTTTGGAGTTCATCCATTTGTACTTATTATCAACAATGACAAGACAATAATGAGTCATCTTTACATAAAAAAAACTTGGGTTCATTACTTAAACCTTTGTGATATCGGGTTGTCTTCAAGGGTTTACATCAATGACAACCAACCTTAATCAACAATATCCCCCTTTGGCATTGATGGAAACACTCTGATGCAAAATTGAAATTATGTCATGAAATACTGAAGTCATATCACTCACGATCCCCCTGGAAACATGACTCTGTCCTCTGCATCTTTGTGACCATTTCTCCCCCTGGAACCATGCCTCTGTCCTCTGCATTTGATGAATCTCTCCCCCTTTTTCATCAATGGAAAATGTATCTTTCCATCCGGGGTTGCTCCCCCTGACTGAACTATCCTCTTTATGGTGCTTCCTCATGTACATCTAAGACATATAAGATAATCATTCAAAATAATTCATTTTGGAGTAGAAATAACTCTGAGTCTCTGGCGAAGATACCCAAAGGCTTCCCGTGGAAGTGGTTTTGTAAAGATGTCTGCCACTTGTTCTTTTGTTCCCACATACTCAAATCTGATGTTGTTTTCTGCAACCTGCTCCCATAGAAAGTGATACTTGATTGGAATGTGTTTCGTCTTGGAGTGCATCACCAGGCTCTTTGAGATACTGATGGCACTTTTATTATCACAATAGATTAGAATGGGCTCATCATACTCATCTTGTATTGTATATCTGTCATAGTTTGTTTCATCCAAAGAACCTACGTATAACATGATGTTGATGCAATATACTCTACCTCGACTATAGATAAAGATATTGATGATTGTTTCTTGCTTAGCCATGATACTAAACACTCACCCAAGTAGAATGTTGCTCCACTGGTTCTTTGTCGTTCATCAATACAACCTTCCCAATATGCATCTGTGTAGGCAATAAGTGATAGATATTTTCCTTTTGGATACCATAATTCAAACTCTTTTGTTCCTTTGAGATATCTGAAAATCCTCTTCACTGCTAATACATGTGATTCCTTTGGTGCTTCTTGAAATTGTGCCACTTGTTCAACTGCCTACATTCCATCTGGTCTGGATGATGTCACATATTGTAGGTTTCCAATCATTGACCCGTATTTCCTCTGATCTGTAGACTTTGAATCATCATCTTTGCTCAACTTGCAACTGGTTTGCATGGGAGTGATAATTGGTTTGCACTCTTCCATTCCAAACCTCTTTAGCATTTCTATGACATACTTGGTTTAAGAAATAAAAATTCCTTGGTTGCTTTGATCTATTTGAAGTCCTGGAAAGAAAGATAGTTCTCTAAGTAACGACATTTAAAACTCATTCTTCATATCCTTTGTAAATTTATGTCTTAAACTGCCATCATCACTACCAAAAATAATATCATCAACATAAACTTCAATTAATAAAATATTACCTTGATTTACCTTGATGTAGAGGTTGTTGTCTGCACTTCCTTTTCTGAACCTTTCATGTTGTAGATACTTATCCAGTCTAGAGTACCATGCTCTAGGATCCTGTTTTAGACCATACAAGGCCTTCTTTAATTTACACACATAGTATGTGTTCTCTGACAACTGGAATCCTTCTGGTTGTTCAATGAAGACTTCTTCTTCAAGTTCCCCATTCAGAAAAGATGATTTTATGACCATCTGATACACTTTAATATTTTTGGAGCATGCATAAGCTAAAAGCAAACTGATTACTTCCATTCAGGAAACTAGCACAAATGTGTCTTCAAAGTTGATTCCTTCAATATGTGCATATCCTTTACATACCAATCTAGCTTTTTTCCTTGTAACCTGTCCATATTCATTCAATTTATTCCTAAAAACCCATTTTCTGTCGATCACATTCTTATTATTTGGTCTTGGAACCAATTCCCAAGTGTCATTTTTCTCTATTTGATCCAATTCTTCATCCATGGCCTTATTCCAAAATTCATCCTTGTTGTCTTCTTCAAAATAGTTTGGTTCAATTGTAAATAAGAGTGTTAGGTGTGTTTGTTCTGGTGAATGGATTCTTCTTCTAGTCTCAACTCCTGCATATTTGTTTCCAATAATCTGATCTGAAGGATGATTCTTCAATACTCGTCTAGTAGGTGTCTTTGGAGACACTTGTTGAACTTGCTCTTTTGCTTCTATCGGATTCTCTTCATCTTCCTCTTCTTCTTATTTTTCATTTTCTGCTTCTTCTTTGAAAGGTTGTTCCATTGATTCATTTTCTTCTACGTTTGATTCTAGTCTATCTGTTTCATCAATTGTTACATTGATGCTTTCCACAAATTTGCTCAATCTCAGAGTGTAACACTTGTATGTGTTCCTTGTACTTGAGTAACCATCAAGTACTCCTTTGTCCACACGAGAGTTAAACTTTCCCATTCTTCCATCTTCTCTTTTGATGTAGCATTTACTTCCAAAAAATTTGAAGTGTTTCACATTTGTTGGTCTTCCTTTCCATAGCTCGTAGGGAGTTTTGTCAATATTGTTTTTGAGCATTACAATGTTTTGAATTTGAACTGTTGTATGCACTGTCTGTGTCCAAAATATATCTGTCAATTTGGAATCCATTAGCATTGTTCAAGCCATTTCTTGTACTGTCATGTTCTTTCTTTCAAAAACTCCATTCTATTGAGGTGTCCTAGCAACAGAGAATTTCTTTTTTATTCCATGACTGTTGTAGTAGTCCATAAATTCATTTGAAGTGAACTCTCCTCCAATATTAGATCTCAAGCATTTGATTTTTGAATCCATTTCATTTTCAACCATTTCCTTGTAGATCCTAAAGTTTTCAAAATCTTTTGACTTATTCTTGAGAAAGAAAACTGCAATCATTCTTGTATAATCATCAACTAATAACATAAAGTATTTATCTCCTTTTAAACCCTTTGTTTTAGTTGGTCCAACTAGATCAGTGTGCACAATTTCCAGTGGTCTTTTCGTTGAATATTCCTTTGATTTGAACCTGGTCTTTGCTTTCTTTCCTTGTTGGAAATTCTTGCATAAAGTGTTGGTTGGTTTCGTGACTTGGGGAATTTGTCTGACTGGTTCTCTTTTGCTGACTTTGACAAGGTTATAAAAATGTATGTGACCCATTCTTTTGTGCCATAATCAACTTTCATCTTCCTTTCCTAGAAAACACTTTTCATTTCCAATTTCACTTAACACATATATGTTGCTTGAAGTTATTGTTTTTGTAGTAATCATTTCTGAAAGTAACTTTATGACCTTGGTCACACATTTGAATCACACTTAGAAGATTATGTTTCATATCTTCTACTAGTAGAACATTTTCTGCCTTTGTATTCTTGTTCCCAATTCTGACTGTGCCTTTTCCAATGATTTTAGTTGAATCATCATTTAAGAAGGAGACTGATCCATATCTTTCCTTTATTAATGTAAGAAGCATGTCTCTATCACATGTCATGTGTTTTGAAAAACCATTGTCAACATACCAAGCATGTTTCCTCTTCTTAGCTTGTAGAGCAAGTGTGCATTATTCATTACTATACTGATTCTACTTTCTTATCCATGTCCTTTTCTAAGGTTCCTATATGTGATTGTTTCTATTTTGTTGCGATTCTATAGGAGGGACTGTCATTATGCAATATTTGGCCATGTGTCCAAAGTTGTTACATTTGTAACATTCCACTTCAGTGATCAAACATTCAAACCTGTTGTAACTTCTTCTCTCTGTTTCACTAGGCCTTCTTGGATACCCCTTTTTTGTATGACTTTCAAAGTTTTTTATGTTCCTGTTGTTAGCTCTGCAATTCAAAGATTTATGTACAAAATTATTACATGCATAACATAAACCAAAAAATATAGTTTGATACCTGGGAGTTGAAGATATTTTGAAAGTGTTGAAATATTGTAACTGCAAAGAGTAATCTAATTATTATTGATGTATTATTCATTAGATAAATCCCCTTCTGTGGATTGGTCAAACCCTAATTGTAATGGGATAAATGAAAATTCAACCCCAGAATATATTAAAGTGGTTATAACCACCCAACATGAGAAGTCGAACCTGATAGTGAAAAGACACCCCAGTTCAATGACTGCCAGATTGTATAAATAAGAGAGGCTAGCGCCTCATTTGTTCACTCACTCACTTGTTCATCAAAGCGCAAGTTTGGAGCTGCAGTTGGAGAAGAAGGAAGAGAGAGAGAGGTGCATACTTGGGAGAGGACTTTATGTATTGTTTGGTTTATTATCTTGGCATTGTATTGGCTATCTATATTAAGGAAGTTTTTGTTGGGTTTT